>PVHP010028432.1:0-23119 GCA_004024765.1 Zapus hudsonius | reverse complement strand
TTGGGGAGGAAAATTTATTGAACAGATCCAGGGGAAGAAGTTAAGGGAAAGCTGGCCCCCTTTCACAGAAGCAAGCAGAGACAGAGACAAAAGCCCAGCACCAGCACCAAGCAAGCACACTGTAACACACTGATTCACACAATGCAGAACTCCAGGTCAGGGTTCCGGCTCTCCTTTTGCATATCTATCCTTAGTATTTTACATCCAAATTAGAAAGGGTCAGTCCCCAGGAGGCTAGGCCAAAGTGGTACTTCCTCTAGCCAGAAGCCTGGAGACAACTAATAATTTTAATAAATCCTTAATTCTTTTGGGGGACATTATTCAAACTACCACACTGGATTCCTGGCATGGAGACCGCACCCTCTGAGGATGGGATGGGGCAATGAATGTCCATGTCCAGCTCAGACGCCTGCCCTCTGCTCAGGGAGAAAGCAGCAAGCATCAGAGGCGGGCAGTGTGGCGTCTTTAATATCCATACACCCCCATCGCCTGATCTCCTGCAGCATTAACTTACTTTGTGCAAATGCCCTATGTGATAGTGCATCTTGTCAGCTTGACAGGATTTAAAATCACAGTAGAAACAGATTTCTGGGCATGTTTAGGAGGGATTTTCTAGATTGGGTTAATTGAAGAGAGAAACAGCACTCCAAATGTGGATGGGACCATTCCATAGGAATTCCCTGGAATGCACAGAAAGTAGAAAGTTGGCTTTGTGGGGCTGGAGAGATGACTCAGCGGTTGAGATGCTTGCCTCCAGGGCTTAAGGACCAGGGTTCAATTCCCCAGTACCCACATAAACCAGATGCACAAAACAGCAAATGCATCTGGAGTTTGCATCAGTTAGAGGTCCTGACATGCCCATTCTCTCTCTCTCTCTCTCTCTCTCTCTCTCTCTCTCTCTCTCTCTCTCTCTCTCTCTCTCTCTCTTTCTCCTCTATTTGCAAGTAAGTAAAAATAAAATATTAAAAAGAGTGTTGGCTTTGCACTAGCATTTATCGCTCTGTGAGCATCTGCTTCATCCTCCTGCAGGCGGCATGCCTCCCTGCCATGATGGCCTGGCGTCTCGAACTATATGCTGAACAAACTCTTCCTTCTGTTAGCTGCATCTGTCAGGTATTTGTTGCAGCCACAACAAAGCGATGGGCCATCCATGAGGCTTCCTATAATGGGAGTCACCAACAAAATCTGTTAAACACAATCCCTACTCTCGAGAGACGTGTAGACCTTTTAAAGGCAACAATTAGCAAGAAGTCTTAACAAGAAATATCATAACAAGAGTTGAGGCTGGAGTACAAACCACTGGTGTGCTGTGCCTCTGTGGGATGCTTTGTTGGATCTCACTGGGTTATTGAACTTCTCTGAGCTTTCCCTCTCCATCTGAAGGGGCTTTCCTGTACTGACGTCTGGCAAGTAGGGAGTACACAACTTGGTCGCTGTCAATGCCTATGGTGCACTTTCCCTTGAAATTCTTATATCTACACTTCATTATCTCATAGAAGGATGGAATTTTAATCTCCCATATGTTTCCCACACCTCAGCTCAACAGGGACTTTACATAGATATCATGTCTCCTAACCAGCCTAAAAATTCCATGACGTAGGTTTCACAATGCCTCATTAACAGATAAGAAAGCCACCCATCAAGAAGTGTCAGAGGTTGATAAGAGAGGAAGTCACCAATGTTGACCTCCACTCTCCGTATCACACACGCGGTCACATAGCTCATGCACGTGGCCCAATCACATGCAGACACACACCTGCAGATGCACACCCACTACACATCCAGACACTTGGAGGGAAGTTTTGTGATAATTACATTTGAACTCAGATATCACAATAACCTGCAGTTTCAAAAAAAATCAATAACAGTGAAACAAAGTGAAGAACAAGGAAGGGGTAAGAACTTTGGAGTGATAACATTCCAGATGATTCTGTGGAACACAGAGAAAGAATGGGCGCCCCAGGGCCTCCAGCCACTGCAAACAAACTCCAGATGCATGCACCACTTTGTGCACTCCTTGTGTGGAATTTGACCTGTGACTTTGTTTCTCTCCTCTAATCTGTGAACTTCCTCAAATGGAGATGAGAGGAATCAGGTCGTAAAGGGACAGAAAGCATGTGACCCAGCCCTTCTCCCCTACCCTGCAGACGCAGGCTCCAGCTGCCTCTCTCCAGGAGTGGACAGATAATTAACAGCACAATGCTGTCTATTAACCTCTGTTTTCTATGTAATTATATCAACTTTTCTTTCTAATTTGTGCTCATGAATGCAATGCAAAATACCTAATTACATTTCTTTTTTTAACTAATTGCATTTTTAATTCACAATTACTAAGACTCTGGCCTAGGAGATGTGCTGTTATAGGACAATTATCAACACCACTTCGTCAAGACCCAGAAGAGCAACGTGCTGTGGCCATCGAGGGTGGCTCACAGAGAGATGCTGTGGTCATTCCCTGTCCTCCTGGTCCCTGCCACCCCGCTATCCAGTGACAGGCTCTCCTGGACTAGCATAAACACCACTAAATTAATTTGGAAAATAGAGCCAAGTCTTATTTTGGACTCCCGCAAAATTCCCCATAGGTTGCTAAAGTTTGGACTAAGTTCTCCCCACAATCTTCTAATGAATTCCATAGGAAACCTTGCTTTGATCTATTTACAGACTTCATTGTATTGAGTTAATTAAGAAATTGAAGCCATGGATTTTGTCATCAGTATAGGCAGCCCCAATTGACCTGAAGTGATGTTTGATGAACCGCTACAAACCTAGAGAAAGGAGGTCTTGACCACAACTCAGTTAGTTAGCTGTGACTGATCCCAGAGACAGGCTTGATCTGGCTGAGATAAACCATTTCGAGAATGTACTTGAAAGGAGGTTGAAGAAAAATCCCATAATTGCACCTTCATGCAACAGCAAGAAATAAGCATTGGCTGACTGTTGCCAAGGGCGTGTGCTCTGTACCCATAGTGAGAAGGCTAAGGCTTTGTGAGTACAACGGACTGGATTGGGATTGTCCTCAACTATATAGCAGCTGTGTGATCTTCAGCAAGTTATTAGATCTTTCTGGAATAGCTTTCTGTTGGGCAAATTGTATAAAAGACTTTAGAGACGATTGGATCATTTAGCACAGTACGTAACTCATGGTTAGGGATCAAAATGGCTCTACCTTCGTCGTGTACCTCTACATACTACTTTATATAATTCTCAGAAAAGACTAGAAAGTGAAGGTATGTTTCCTCTTGAAGAAATGACAAAAGCAAGCCTGAAAGCGTCACACAGCTGACTAGAGGTGATCAGAGAGCTCATCCTTCCCCTAGCTAATGTGCTTCAAGGAACATTACTAATGTTAGCCAACAGTACTAGAAAGCAATTATTAGTAGAGAAGATGAGCTTAGGTCTCCTGCATAATCTCCTTTTTTGTAAATTATCACTGTGCTTTTATATCTGTGGTTTTCCTTTAGGGGAATATATTGCTTGAAAAACAGCCATTTTTAAGACTTATGTTTCAAGGATAACTATGTAGGCAACACATGTGAATTAATCATGTCTTGCCTTGTATCAAATTACTCAACTTTAGCCACATGGCTCCTGTGGGTCGAGAATCTGGCTGGGACAGGGCGGAGCTGATCCCCATTCATAGTTTCTGCCAGGACTGGAATCCAGTGTGAACTGGAAGGTGCTAAGGTCGTCTTGAGACTCCAGAGGTTCAGAGCCAGCCTCCAGCCTCTCTGACATGGAGCTCTTCAAGCCTTAACACTGGACTGGCTGTCGGGTGAGGGCATCCATTGCTTATGACGTGGGCCTCTGCCTAGGCAGCTCATGACATGGCCGCACTCCTATTCCCTGGCAGTGAGTCCTTACGTCCAGGCTCACTCAGGAAGCAGGAGGTGCTGAAGGCAAGTCATGGTTGGCACCTTAAAGGCTTGGAACATGTCTATGACAAAAGTTGACATGCAATTGTGATTATCATGTGGAAGTGGATTTCCAACTAAACATATCACCTCCTGACAGGAATATCAGCTCAGAAAGCTGCTTTTGACTTCTGGCAGGTGGGACTTTGATGTTTGGGAGGCTGAGTGTGTAGCTGCTCCCAGTCTCCCCTCCTCTTTCCTCCTCTGACGTCCTCGGCCGGCTCTGCGGATGCAGACACTTGCTCTGCTTTCTGCATCAGCCTTCTTTATGCTTTTCAACTTCACCTTCACCCCTGGGTTGGAACAACCACCCGACCACTTTATTCCATCCCAACATGTCTCCAAGGGCCCACACCAAATTCCATATTCCTCATAAAGCCATCCCCCAGTCTGAAGAAAATTTATCATCCATGTTTGGGTCTCCATAATCTCTTCAACTCAATTCGGCCTTCAAAGAGATAAGAAACAGATAGGTACTTCCCAGGCGGTCATGTGACATACCACACATGTGAGAGAACCAAGCAGTATGAGAGCAAAGCCTTTACAGTGTGACAGTCATTGCTCAGGAAGACCTCCATGATTCTCTCCTCGAGACACCATGGCTTGTGATTCCTTCCTTCCGATCGTGACCAATAAGAAGTAGAAGGAGAAATAGTAGTGGATTCTGTCACCTTCTACTCAGGCCTGGGAGACACTCACCAGGTATAAACCTGACACCATCGATAACCATGGGAGGTTTCTATCTAGGGAAGGGATCCCACCCCCACTTAACTCCTCCCTGCAGCCTTCCTAACATCAGACAAGCTCTGGAAACACCTGGGAAAGGACCCCCGAGACAAACTGATGCTGTTTTCCTGACCTGCAGATACAGTAAAGAAGTAGAATGGTCTGTTTGAAGCACTGGAGCTCTGGGACAACCTGTTATGTACCAGTCAATAATTAACTCACAGACTGAAGAGATAGTCCAAGGTGTGCCAGCGTCTGGACCAGCAAGGAAGGAAGCTCTCTTATCTCCTGTTCTTTCTGTAGTCAAGAGCTAATTCCAAGGAAGTGCATCCTGGACCAAAGGTCTGAAACTCTATTTTTTTTTCTTTGAGCCATGATGTGGAGAGAAAGAGTGTGTTGACAGTGTGATTTAAGGTCACTGTCCCTGCACATAAGGTGTCACAGGAGCTCAGCTCTCCAGGAAGACCTCAGAAGCTCCACAAACAACCCTCACACTGAGCAGACCTCCAGAGACTCCTCCAATCAACCCCCAGAGGCTTCTCAAACAACCCTCATACAGGCAGGTGATCAAGAATAAGAAATGGCTTTTACAGTGGCTTAGTCATAAAATTCAATATAAACCCCAGGCCTCTTCATTGCCAAGGCCATTTTGTGAAGGATGGTCCAATCCTTACAAATCCGCACTCCACAGAAGACCCCCTTGTCTCCATCTGTCGTACTTCGCCACATGCTGCTGGGATGAATCTCCAAACCAGGCATAATTTTGGGGAGGAAAGTATCTATTGAAAACAATAGAGCCAGGGGAAGTTCCAAAAAATGAAGGAAAAGGCTGGCTCCCTTTCACAGAAGCAAGTTGAGAGAGAAACCCACCAGCAGCACCTCAAGCAAGCCCACTGTAACTCTGTAACTCACAAAATGGCAGAATTGCCAGAGTTGGGTTCCGGCTGCTGTTTTGCATATGTATCCCTAGAATTTTGCATTCAATTAGAAATACCTCAGGGGCAAGACCCCAGGAGGCCAGGCCAAAGTGAAGGCTGAAGACAATTCACAATTATAATAAATTCTATTGGGGGACATCTATTCAAACTACCACACCATCCTTCCCATTTATTCTCAGATTTTGAAGTGTTTTCTGAAGATAGTTTGCATTTATTGACAATGTTAACCTACCCTCTTTTGCATTCATGAATTTAAAGCTTTATGGAAAATATAATAGAAATTATTTAGGGAACCCTAAATTATTTGGGGGGTTCCATTCTCAAGCTACTACTCAAGCTCCTGTGTTGAGTAATAAACTTAAACCAATGATCACAGCATCTTGTGGATTTTCTGTCGACTATCTGGCCTTATTTCCACTTGTGTGTGTCATGTGATATGTGGCTGGCTGGTGTTTGTGGCGTATCCAGAAGGATGTGTTCTTGTGGTGACCCTTGTGCTCACCTAACATTGGCTGTCCTGTTCCATTGCTCATCCTCCTGTTCCTCTTCAATTCTTCTAATGATACCAGTGTTGCTTTCACGAGCCTGGACTGGAGTGAGAGGCCCATGTGGCCAAGTGTTTACATGGGTTCTAGAGATTTGAACTTAGGTAGTTTCAGCACCCTCTCCCAGGCCCTTATGCATACACAGGAAGCGCTTGACTGTTGAGACATCTCTCCACTCCTATTGCTTTTATTTTTTTTCCGTGGAAAACTCTCCTTCTCCTTCCGCCCGAACAGCCGTGTCCACTGATCATTTCCTAGCCTTCTATGCCTTTCTCTTCATTTCCACACCCTGGTTCATTTTCTTTGCTGCCCATTTAACTGTTAGCATAGCTAATGGCTTTGTTGACCCTTATCGCTGCCCATACACACAAAATTGTCAGTTTTCATGAAAAGGAAAATAGAGAATAACCATCACACTAGTGCCGGGGAGCGTCTGCTACCACCTTGCCCAGAGTAAGCCCTTCCCACCTCTGCACCAGCTCTGTGAAGTAGCATTTGCTTTCTTTAGCCAGCAGATTTATCCCCTAATGACTCATCTGTCTTCTCCAAGTAAATATGAGCTGCATCGAGTAAAGTCCTAGTCTTATTAATCTAGGCATCAGCAATGTGCAGCACAGAGCCCAGAACCTTGCAAACACTTAGTAAGAACTTAATGAACAGAACAGAATCAATCAGTAACATGAAAAGATAAAAAAATGCATCGTGTTATAGTCTGTGAGCTGCATTTGTTTTTGTTTCTACTTGCTGAGACAACTATTCATGAATAACTAGTGCAGCATCCTAAGAGGAATCTGTTCAAAGCATAGCTGTCTATTAGACCTACAGCGAAACGGAGAAAGAAAATTCCACCTGAGTGACATTCGCTGGGGAAATCATGACTCGTCCCTAGTGGGAAAAGGAAGAGAAGAAGAGGAGCCTGTTGTCCCTCAACTAGTCCCAGATCCACTCTGTTGCACGGTTCCTGTAAACTGGTGGAGTGCAACGTTGGTCTGTTTGTGGGCGAGATAATTAGCTTTGGACTACTTCAGTGTCCTCAGAGCATCTTCCACAGAGCTCCAAGGCTTCAAGATGTGTCTTGGGGGGAAATGTTTCCATGGACAAATATGGAGAGAACAGCAATTGATATCCTCTGCTTTCCATTTCATAAATCACATTTGCATGCTGAAGTCCTTGAGAAGTTCTGTGGTAAAGAAACATTTAATGTGTTTAACTTTCTGGATGACAGAACCTGCTTTTCTCCTCTTGACTTTGATGGCCTTGTGGGATCAGCGCTGTACTCTATGGGACGCTTTGCTTTGGGGAGCAGAACGCTAGCAAACGGGGCCTCATCCTGCTTCACACTGTACCTACAGAACTGATGCGTTTGGCATCTTCTCTTCACCAGGCCCAGTGAGCTTCTGTGTTGGTTGTTATGGTCACTCCAGGATCTGTTGACAGTAGTTGGTTCAGCCATATTTTAAGAGTCAAGTTCTCTTTAAATAAAATAAAAAAAGGA
This sequence comes from Zapus hudsonius, assembly GCA_004024765.1. Classification (NCBI taxonomy): domain Eukaryota; kingdom Metazoa; phylum Chordata; class Mammalia; order Rodentia; family Dipodidae; genus Zapus; species Zapus hudsonius. The sequence goes on along the minus strand of PVHP010028432.1, from coordinate 15,504 downwards.
AAGAAAGACATCAACATAGAAGAAAAACTAGCATTTGAAAGAAGGGGGCTTGGTGGACCAAAGAAGGTAATGGGAAGAGATTAGGACCAAATTCCAGTATGTTCACAAAAATTGTCAATAAAACATCTTAGAAATGGAATTGGGTTATAGTGAGATCCACTCCCTCCATATATCCTTGGAGATACAGAAAGGAGATCATCAGAGGAACAAAATGAAAGAATTCATCTGATTCTTAAGGATGAGAGAACTTGAGATTCCTGAGGGAAGGGACTTTAGTCTCATGTGAACTCGACCTCCACAAACTGCCACTGAGGTTCCCGCTCTAGGTTACTGTATCCATTACGTTTTCATTTCTGAGACAAAATACCTATCCAAAAGCACTTTAAGGAAGGAAAGAGTTTAATTCGGGTTACTGTTTCGAGATGTTTCATCATGACAGGGAAGGCATGGTGAGAGCAGGTAGTCAGTGTTATTCTGCAGCTCAGAAAGCAGAGACAAAATAGAGAGACTTAGATTTGGATCTAGATTAGAACCCTTCCAGCACACGTCAGTGGCACACTTCCTCCAGCAAAGCTCCACCTCCTAAAAGGTCCACAGCCTTCTGAACAGTACCACCAGCAGCCGGGGATTAAGTATTCAAACCTGTAGGCCTATGGGGGACATTTTACCTTCAAACCACTACAGACATTATATGACACCTGGGTACACCTCTACTGAATCTCTCTTTTGTGTTGAGTTTGTAGGGGCTGGCTTTTCTTCTGTCAATCAAAGTGGCTTGAGTAATAAGTGGAATCACAAGTTTTAAGTTCAACAAGCATTTATCAAGTGTTTTTTTTTTTAATAAATTAATCTCTTTGTTGCATGTTACGGGGATTGAGAAAACAAAAACGGGTCTTGTTCTAAAAGAACTCGCTAATGGGAGATATAGTCATGCAAATGTATTCGACTAGCTAGCGTATACCAACTACTAAAGAACTGTGGTAGACAACATTGATCCAATGGAGGATGGATGATAATTACCCAGTTTAGGCAATTCCTAGGATAAATCTTAAAACTTGAGTTTTCTAGGTAAAGAAGCAGAGTAAGTAGATTCCTACTAAAACAGAGATGTTTTGTGCTAGGGTATCCACACACCAACTAAATGATAACTCTGTGGAGAGCCTTCTTCCGAGAGGAAACTGCCCATGGAAGTCCCACATTTGAAGGCTGTCTATAGACTTCTCCAGAGGATGGATTTGAACCCCATTCTTTATAAACATCCATGTTATTTAGAATATTTAGAATAAGGAGATCACACTAGAGAAGAAATCAACAGGTAAAGGGAAAGGAGATAGCACTGTGGTAAAAACAGAGCTGGTTCCAAGCAGATAAGTTACATGGTAACATATGCATACAAGAAAGATATTTTTAGTGATTATGTGAAAAATGCATTTGCTATGGGCAAGACAGTGCCTGTTAATAGAGGGACCATAGGAATGAACAAGAAACTAGGAAATTAATCATGAGACAATTTAAAATTAAAATGTTAATAAGATAGCCTCTGGAGATTTTATTAGTACTGCGAAATTACCACCCTCCTCCCTATCAAAATCCCAGACCCTCTTGACTTGCAGAAAATTATATATTTTCCAATATCTCCAAGAAGACTGGGAGGCAGAGCTAAGTGATCCCAAGCATCACCATATTGCGAGACTAGATTCAGGTTGATGGCTTAAACTTGCCACTGGTCTGGGGGTGTTGAGATGGAATGTTCCCACAGGCAGAGGTGCTTCCCTTGTGCAGGCCCATTGGCTCTGTGAGGATGAGTTTTTGCACCTTTATAAAGAGAATGGCTTCAAACATTGGTTCCACACAGGCGCTTCCTGCCAAAGGAAAAGCAGGTGTCCTTGGAGCTGTGTGGGCAGGGGATAGAGGTGAAACCTGTTCCTTGTCTCTTGCTGACCTAGTCCTCATCTGCCTGTACAAACTACAACTCAGTCGTGTAATTCAGACCTTACTATGATCTCTTTCTGTCCCGTTGTGGCTTCCTCATGTCTACACAGGCTGGATTCAGGCCTCCCTGATGTTAGGTATCAGGTATTGGGTATGAATATTGTAAGTCATACCAGGATTCCTAGAAGTGGGAATGCCAGGATCTCAGTATGGAAATACATAAATTTGAAATGGCCCTACTAGTTACTACTAGTTTAACCTTGGAAATTACCAAGTAAAAAGCCACACAACCTCAGGGTTCATTTTTGTTGATGTGACTCCATAATTCCAGTCTGAGCTTTTCCAAATTTCTTTGGAAAGCTCAAGTGCACAGGATTTGTGAAAGAGATTCCTCTTCTACAGTTGCTACCCATTCTTCCTAAAAGAACTCTCAGTGCTCGCACACTCCATGATGGTATCAGAATATGAAAATGAAAATGTTATCAGTAAAACAAACGTCCACAGCACATATTAAATTGACGTCACAGTGTTTAATGCGCAGCCATGTGGCAAGGTGATTCTAACATGGTGCGACTGTATGGAAATTGCTTTGGGTTGGTGTGACGGTTAGGTTCTGTCGTCAACTTGATCTTTTTAATTATCTTGGGTGGGTCTCTGAGGATGTTTACAGGAAGGCAGCCTCTCAGCAGGGGACAGGATGTAAAGAAGCTCAAAGGAGCTGGAAGTAAACATCCTTTCCTTTGTGAGCAATGCATGAAGGAAATTCCAGAGACTCAGGAAGCCATTAAATCTGGGGAAGGGTTGTAAGACCCCACCCTAAGGCTATATAAACGGGAAGAAGTTCTCTTCTTGGCCCTCCTGCCTGTTTGCTGTTCTCTGTGTGTGGTGTAGGTGATGGGTTTCTCTCTTTCACTGTTAAGGAACTTCCCCTCAATCTGTAGTTTCAATAATACTTTCCTCCCCCAAATTGTGCCTGGTTTGAAGATTCATCCCAGTGGCATGTGACTGACTGCGACAGTTGGTAAAACTAGTCCAGCAACTTTCTCGGCTTTGTCAGAGCTTTCCCATTCTCGCGGTACCATCACCACACTCTCTCTGTTGCACTTGATAAGGGTAAATTGGCACCATGGGATGGAACGGAGCTTTGTTCCATCCCTCAGTTCAGCCTCCAGTTGACTGGAAGAGTTGTACAAATTGTTTTCCCCTCCTTCAGAGCCACTTATCAAGGCCCAACAAGGAAGCTAACATGGGCCCCTCGCCAGGCAGACAACGCTCTCAAAAGAGACAGCACCAGCCATCCCAGCCTAATGAGATTGTGAGGCCTGGCGAATAAAGAACTTTCTGAAACAGATTGCTTAATAAGGGGTACCCAACAGAGTAATTTAGTGGAGTATTTCAAAGAGCTCTTCAGCCTGGCATTGTAACCTTCCGGCAGTCCTGGGAAGAGCAGCTCACTGCATGACATTCCTCTTGATTGTGGCTGCCTTTCCTCCCTCACACGCTAGTCCCTTCCAGCTCACTCACTAGAATGACAGGTATGTTCAGCGCTACCAGAATTCACATCTCCTGGTTGGAAATAACCTTGGGGAAAAAAATAAAAATAAACTCAACCAACTCTAACCACCACCTCACCAGTTTATCTGGCGGCAGAGGCTGCTCCCCAGAGGGTAACCCCTACATCTAAACTCTGGCTCTGGAATGCTTTCCTCCCCTCTCTGCCTCTGATATCAAAGGCAGCTGGAGCTGGACGGGCCTCTAGGACGGATGGCCCAGTGTTCAGAGAAGTGAGGCAAGTTCTTCAAGCCAAACGGCTGAGAAGCAGAATGCAGGGCTCCTGCAGGACCCCCAGCCACAGCAACCCAGCAGGTTTGGGCCATTTGCTCTGGATTGGGAGAGCCCATAGAGTATGCATGGGTATGAAGCCCGAACTGCTGAGCCACACAGAGAAGACCCAGTCAGCCAGAGCCCCAACTGTTATGGTGGAGGAAATTTTTCTCTAAGCCTTATGTTCTTTCTATCTTTGGTGTACTTTTAATTTTTATTATTTTGATAAGTGTATACATGTGTATAATGCATTTTGGAAATACTATGCCCATTACTTCTTTAATCCCACTCCTGCTCCCACTAAATATTTTCTTCCCATCCAATCCCCTTCCTCTTCTTTATGACCCACTGAGTTTAGTCAGGGTTGCTTGTATGAGCATGGGCTGGGGGAGGAGTGCATTCACTGGAGGATGGGCAACTTAGGGGTGGCTTCACAACTAATGACAATGCCCCCCGCCCCCAGCAATCATTAACTGACGTAGCTCCCAGGGAGGGGTGGAACCTCCTGAGACCCTCCCCACCCAGGATGGAACAGATGCTGTGAGTTCAGAAAGCGTTGGGCCTCACACGTGTACGGCAAAGCCCGATGGTTTTTACTGATTTAGTTGACACTCAGTTGCTAATGAATATATTCATTTATCTCTATTCTCTCTTGTTCTGTTGGTCTACATGCCTGGCTTGGGGTTTGCTTGCCAGTATCATGTTTCGACAACTGTAAACATGCTATAAGTTTCTATTCAGGCAAGGAATGCGGCCAGCTTTGTTCTTCTTGCTCAGGAATGCTTTCACGATTCGGAGTCTCACAGTTCCATGCAATTTTGGGAGTGTGTTGTCTGTTTCTGTGAAAAATATTGCTACTTTAAAAAATATTTTATTTATTACTTGACAGAGAGTATGAGAGAGAAAGAGAGAAAGGGTGTGCCAGGGCCTCCAGCCTCTACAAACCAAAGCCAGACACAAGAGCCACCTTGTGCATCTGGCTTTAAGTCGGTCCTGGGGAATCAAACTTGGGTCCCTTTATTTTTCAGCCTTAACCACTAAGGAATCTCTCCAGTCCTGTTACTACTTTATTTGCATAGGAATTACATTGACTCCAAAAGTCACTCTGGGTGGTATGGACATTTCAGAACTCTAGTTCTGATCCACATATAGGACATCTTTTCACTTTTGTTGTGTGATATATATATATATATATATATATATATATATATATATATATATATATGATCCTTAATTTGATATATTGTATGAGCAAATCTTATGATGGCATTCCCATTTGCCTCCTCCTAGTCCCCAACCCACTGGGTGCCCTCCTTTGTGGTCGTACTGGATCAGTCCATAAGGTAGGGGGTCATGAATAGCTCAGAAGGTAGCCAGTATCCCCTCCATTTGTATGTTGTTGCTGAAGGGGGGGAATGTCTCTGGATATTCTCCCCCACCATGGCTCTTATAGACTTTCTGCCCCCTATTCCGCTCAGTTCCCTGAGACATGGTGAGTGAGTTTTAAGTCAGCTTTATATATCAGAGGTCTCTGCTTATTCCAAATTTCATTGACCAATTTCCCCTGGCATCTTATGTAATACCTTCCAGCACTACACATGCTGCCATGGATTACTTTCAGAGCTCATTGTACACTAACACCCTGGTTCATACACGGAGCTGGGAGGACAGCATCCTTGGGATAGCAGTAGGCCGACAGGCATAGCCACCCGGGAGAACGTGGCAGTGGACAGCTCTCGTTTATTGAATAGATAAAGGTTGTTTATATAGAGGAAAAGGCAGAGGAAGGAACAAAGGCAGCAAGGGGATTGGTAGCGGCAGGGTAGTCTGTGGTCGTCTCATGAGTGGATTGGCAGGGGCCAGTACCCTGTGGATGCCTAGTTTGCATCGATAAGTTGGGGGGGGGGCTTTCTACGTGACTCTAGACATGTATAGGATGGTGATGGCTGCAGAGTAACTGTAACCTTATTGTCCGGGTTTGTTATTACAGCTGGGGTGAGTTTCGACCTTGAATTGCCTGCTTATCTCAGGGCTCAGCTGTGGCCTGCCTGAAGGGCTGGAGGGTCCAGGATATGCCTGAGATAATTGGGGCCTCAGACTCGTCTCGACTTCCTTTAACAGAAGGAGACAGTCCTGGAAGCCTTCTGGTCTCAGCAGAACCCTATGTCCTCCATGCCTCTTAGCAGGGTCCCACACTACCATCTGGGATCTGGTCACCATTCTGGATCTCGCAGGGTCTCTCCGTATTGCACGATGACTTTCTGTGGTTTCTTCAATAGGATCTTATCTTGGGCCTGGGTCAGGTATTCAAGGGCTTTGACAGAAGCCTGTCTCGTTTTGGGGACCACATGGGCCTCTTTGATCAACAGGTCAGTGCAGGAAGGAACCAGTAACTGGATCAGGGAGTCTGATCAATTTTTCATGAGGTTAGGCTTCCTCCCATTCTATTCATGCCCCCTCTTACCAGGCAATGCCCACATCTTCCCTGAGAGTTTACTATATGAAAGTAGAGGATTTTATGGTTTCAATTTATTATTGGTTTAACTTGATGTATAGGTCCCCCACCCTCTATTTCCTCCCCCATTCCTTCCATCCCTTTACATTCTCTCATTTCATCTGTTAGGTTTGCTTAGACTTTAGTCTTAACCTATTTAGGAACCGCATATGAGAGCATATTCTGCATTTGACTTTCCGTTCTTCTGTGAGTGACTAAGTATGATCTGCTCCAAGTCCATCCACTTTTCTTTAAATTTCATTATGTCATTTTTCCTTTCAGCTGAGGAGAATTCCATTGTGTAAATGTACCACAACTGTGATATCCATTCCTCCATAGAGGGGCATTTGGGTTGATTCCAAGTCTTAGCTATTATGAACTGAGCCACAATAAACATGGTTGAGCAAATGTCCCTGTGCTGAGGCATGAAATCTTGAATTCAGATGCCTAGTAGAGGGATTGCTGGGTCCATGGGTAGCTCTTTATCCATTCTATGCAGGAGTCTCCACACTGCTTTCCATAGTGGTTGGTTGAGTTTGCAATCTCACCAGCAGTGAATGAGGGTTCTTTTCTCCCTCGCTACCTCTCCAGCATCTATTGTTGTTGGTTTTTTTAATGATTGCCATTCTGACTGGAGTGAGGTGGAATCTCATTGTTGTTTTGATTTGTATTTCCCTGATGATTAATGATGGTGAGCACTTTCTTAAATGAGAATTAGCCATTTGTGTTTCCTCCTGTGAGGAGGCTTTTTGACTTTTTATTATTTTTTTGAGTTCTTTGTAAGTTATAGATAGTATGCCTTTGTCTGTGCTATAGCTGGCAAAAATTATCTCCCAGTTTGATGGTGGTCTAGTGGCTCTGAGTATGATGAGATCCCATTGGTTAATTGATTGTTGCACTTCCTGGGCTACTGGAGGTTTGCTCGGGAAGTTTTTCCCTCTATCTATCTTGTGGATAGTTCCTCCTATTTTTTCTTCCAGGCTTTTCAGGGTTTCAGGTCTTATGTTGAGGTCTTTGAACCATTTGGAGTTGATTTTTGTGCATGGTGAGGGAAGTGGGACTAATTTCATTTTTTTTTACATGTACTTATTCAATTTGTCCAGCACCATTTGTTGAAGATGCTATCTTTATACCAATGCACATTGTTGCACCTTTGTCAAAGATCAAGTAACTATAGTTACACAAACTAAGAACATGGTCTTCAATTCTGTTCCATTCGTCTGGCTTTCTGTTTTTATACCAGTACCATGCTGTTTTTGTTATTATGGCTTTTTAGTATGCCTTCAGATCAGGAATGGTGATACCTCATGAGGATTTTTTTTTTTTTACTAAGGATAGATGTGGCTATCTGAGGCCTTTTGCCATTCCAAATAAATTTTGAGATTATTTTTCTATGTCTGTAAAGAATGAAGCTGAGAGTTTTAATGACATTGCACTGAATCTGTATATTGCTTTTGGAAAGATTGCCATTTTTACTATGTCAATTCTACCTATCCAGGAGCATGGAATATCTTTCCATCTTTTCACATCTTCATGTATTTATTTCCTTCTTAAGCATTTTAATGTTTTCACTATACAAATCTTTCACATCCTTGGTTAGTGATATTCCAAGGTATTTGGTTTTTTTCACTATTGAAAGTGGGACAGGACTGGAGAGATGGCTTAGCGGTTAAGGTACTTGCCTCCAGTGCCTAAGGCCCCAAGTTCAATTCCCCAGTACCCACATAAGCCAGACCCACAAGGTGGTGGCCCTGGTGCTCTTGCGCTTTTTCTTGTACTTTCTGCTGACACCACCATTGTTAATTTCTAACTTTAACACATTGTGGTCTGATATGATGCTGGAGGCTATGTCCATCTTCCTGAATTTGTTGAGGCATGTCCTAACATGTGGTCTATTTTGGAGAAGGTTCCATGGGCTGCTGAGAAGAATGTATGTCCTGTGGCCTTGGGATGGAATGGTCTATAAATGTCTGTTAGGTCTAGTTGATCTATGGTCTTGTGTTGGATCCTCTTTCAACTTTTTCATCTGTGTTATTGTGGTAGTTTTGAGTAAATGTCCCACAGTAGAATTTATTATAATTGTGTTTATTATAATTGTAAATTGTCTCCAGCCAGTTCTGGCTGGAGGAGGTGTGCCACCTTGGCCAGATCCTAGGGTCCAGCTCTAAGGTGTTTCTGGGGTGGGTCTGGAATTCTAGCTATACATATGCAAAAAGCAGTCTGAGCTCAAGCCTGGAGTTCCTCTTGTTTGCTACTTTTGGAGTGTGCTTGCTTGCTTGAGGTACTGGTGGTGGTTTCTCTCTCTCTGCTTGGATCTGTGAAAGGGGGCCAACCTTTTTTCCTTAACTTCCCCTGGATCTGTTAATTTCAATAAATACTTTTCTCCCCAAAATTGTGCCTGGTTTGGAGATTCAGCCCAGCAGCGTGTGGCTGACTACAAGAGTTGTGTACCCTTCAGTGAAGAAATCAGCCACTTCCTAAGTGAAATGTATTCCTATGTGTTTCAGGTTTTGGAACTGCTGTAAATGGTGTAACTTTCTTAATTTCTTTCTCATCAATTTTGCTTTTGGCACATTCGACAAGCAATTCAGTTTTGTATTTTTTTCCTTCCCACAATCATTTGTCTGCTTGTGGACATGTCTGGCACTTGCAATCAGCCACAATGTCCCCTCCTCTTTTCCCACTGTTGTCACTGATTTCTCAGTGCTGTGAACCACCATGGTCATGCAGCCTGCTGAGGAACAAAGCTGCTGACCCACTTGACTTTGGGGGCTGGCTCCACTTGGCTCTCACCAGAATAGGATGTCAACACAACAGAGGCATGGGGTTCTTCTGATGCAGTGTCACAACCCCCTTCTACCACTTTTATGTTCAAAAGCTTTCTGTTTGTGTCTTTTCCCACAGGACCAGCTGAGAACTATTTCAGGTACGTAGGCCTGTTCTTGAAAAGTTGACTGACTATGTAAAGAAGCTTTTGGGAGGGAAGGGAGATGGTTCAGTGGTTAAAGGATTTGTCTGAAAAAAAACACATGAGAACATGAGTTTGACTCCCATGTCATAAAATATCGAACAAAAGTTATGGGTGTGGTCACAAAATTTTAGTCACAGAGCTGAGGAGGTGGAAACAGGGGAATCTTTGAGGCTCATAGGCCAGCCAGTAGAGATCAATTGATGAGCTCCAGGCCAAGGAAAGTCTCTATCTCAAAAGAGATGTGTGCCAGTCCTGAGGATGACACCTGAGATTGCTCTTTGACCTCTGTGCACACATGTGCATGTGTGTGCACATACACACACACCAGCATATTTTTTAAAATGCATGTTTTGTTTCCGAACTTTAAGTTGGAAACCTAATAGACAGCATGTCCTGCATCATCATCACACACTAGGTTTTTTGACCTCCTCATCATTAATATTTTGGGCAAATGATCTTTCATTGTTGTCAGGATTTGATCCAGGTATCCCCCCACAAACAAACGAATGTGTTCTCAGTAACAGATCCCCAGCTGATGGCAGTTTGGGTTTTACAACCTCACTGGAGCTGTGTTGTTGGGGCGGGCTTATGGGGTTATAAGCCAGCTCCCCCCTTGCCAGTATTTGGCACCCCTTCCTGCCACTGTTTGCAGTGCTGTGGTGGAAGTGATGTCCACCCCTCTGCTCATGCCATCGTTTTCCCTGGCAGGATGGAGTCTCCCCTGGAGTCCGTAAGCCTAGTAAACCCATTCCTCCCACAAGCTGATTTTGCTTGGGTTCTTTTGGCACAGCAACTAGAATGCTGACTGCAACAGTTTTGGTACCAGATGTGGGGTCTGTTGCTGCTAGAACTGTGATCTTGTGGCTTGGCCTTTTGGAAGTGATCTGCAGGAGGAATATGGAAGGATTTGAAACCTTGTCCTGAGAGACACCTTGCAGTGCTGTGAGTACAGCTTGATGGAGCATTCTGGTCAGAGTTTAAAGACCTGAATGAAGTAAGAACTATGGACTGTTAGGTTTGGCTTATGAGGGTGAGAAAGAACTTTGTCAGGACTGTGCCAGAAGCAGTTTGTGTGAGAGGCTTGCTGTGTTCTGCCTGCCTGTGTCCTGGGAACCTGTGCAGGGTTCCTTTATGTAAAGATGGTCTGGTGTGAGCAGATGGAGATGGCACAGAAAGAAAGATCTTTGGGCCCAAACTGCTGCCCTTTCAGCTGCAATTGTTTGAGAGTTTACAACCATTGATGTTGGGCCAGGCAATCTGCATTGGAACAACGGGAAGAATGTGGACTCTTTGAAATAAGGGGCCTGAATGCTTTGTTCCCCCCTGGATTAACAAGTTGGTAGCCCACCTGGTTCTGTGGAGTACGACAAATGCAAGAAGAGAGGATCATTGGTTTGCAACACAGTGTTGTTTTTGAAAAATGGCCATCCGCAATGTGAAGCAGTTGTGCTAGATCTCCTCCATGGAAGCCTGATGGAGCCATGAGGATGAAATGTGGGTTGCAATGGAGACCCAAAGAATTCCAGGACTATGGATGGGTGCCAAGGTGAGCTGCCAACACCAGATGAAGTTTTCCTGGACTGTGAGTAGCCAAGCTGGAGGGGTGGAATTGAATCTCCAAGAGAGTTGTTCAAATTCAGGATCATTGAACTTGGAATTAGAGATTGATGGTTCCCTGCTTGTTTTAAATCTTGTATTGTTTCAGTCTGTTTTTTGAAATGCCTCATGTTTTATAGTGTGAATGTTCTGTGCCATTTTGGGTTTATTTTTTGGTATTTTGGCTCAGTTGAAACCTGAGGGACATAGGAGTTGAGCTGAATACATTTTGTTTGCATCATGTATTATTATTAGTTTATGGGGGCCAGGGGTGGACTGTCATGGTTTGATCCAGGTTTCCCCCACAAACAAAGGAATGTGTTCTGATTGATAGATCCTCGGCTGATGGCAGTTTGGGTTTTACAACCTCATTAGAGCTGTGTTGTTGGGGGTGGGCTTATGGGGGTTTAAGCCTCCCCTTGCCAGTGTTTGGCACACCTTCCTGCCGCTGTTTGCAGTGCTGTGGTGGAGGTGATGTCCACCTTCTGCTCATGCCATCGTTTTCCCTGCCAGGATGGAGTCTCCCCTTGAGTCTGTAAGCCTAATAAACCCATTCCTCCACAAGCCACTTTTGCTTGGGTTCTTTCTGGGCACCAAGTAGAATGCTGACTGCAACAAAGGTAGAGGCTTGTTCTGTGCAGTGTTTGATGGTGGCTGCCAGTATCTTTGCTTTCACCTACCAGGTGCTAACAAAACCGTTCAGTTATTGCAACCATGGTTGTGTCCAAACATTGACAAATGCCCATTGATGGTGGTGAGGGGAGGTATAAATTGTCTGGGTTTGAGAAAAATGGTACTGGCTCATCACGTTCTAGGCACCCCATGTCTGGATGATCACTCTGCTGACTCCCATAACTGAGAATTAGACAAATGATTCTGTTTAAGCCAATGGGGGTGATTGTTTCTCACCAAATATTAACTGCACAGTTTCTGTGGCAGAGAGACTATGTACTCACAACACATCTCTTCCTAGATGCTTAGAAAAACTTATGTTCTCCAGTCTTTGTTGCTTTCGGGTAAGGACCATGTAATTAAATGCCTGCCTATTGTGAATGTGAGAAGTCATAAATCTCTCCCAGAAATTCAGAATGGTGTCTGTAATCCTGTTTTCCATGGTCCATTCTAAGGAAAGAGTTCTTCCACTGGACAGAGGCCTCACCACCTGAGTCACCAGTGGAAGAAAGCTCTCAGGAGAGTTGGCTGCTCTTCTCAGGTGACACGGGTGAGAAACGAACCTTTGTTGTGGCTTAGTGTTGTTTACTTCTTACCACAGCAAAATGAGCCTTCTCTCTCCTTCCAAGACATAGGATACACATTCAAAATGAGCTGATCTTACTTAACTTTCTATTGAAATGAAAAATGAGAGTTGGAATTAGATTTGTCAATAAAATGGCAATGTATACCAGGCAGAAAGTTGGAATATACAATGAGAGGACTAAGGCTTCCAGAAGGAAAACGGTGAGACAGTAGGGGAAAGAGATAGTGTATGTCTAATTGCAGGCCGAAGTCATTACTCTGGAAGACATTGGCAATGGTTCTGGGGTAACGTGAACAGTTTAGCCCAAAATAGAACCAAGCCAGACTTGGTAGCTGGTGCCTATATTCCTACCATTTGGGATGCTGAGGAAGATGTATTACTATGAGTTTCAGGCAACCAGGGCTACAGAGTGAATACCTGGTCAGTCAGAAATACAAAATAATTAATTAATTAAAGCAAAAGAAACAACACCAAACAGACAAACAGCCACGTCTGGCCTCTGTCTGTCAGGAAAAGCAGCTATTAAATGGCGCCCAGCCCAGCCAGGTGTGCATTGTCCACAGCTGGATCTGTGCTGCAGGGCCAAGGTGAGCAGCTGCAACCCAGAGAAGGTGGGCTGCAAATCCTGACACAACTCCTCTCTCTCCGGTCACTGACGGAGAGCGGGCCAACCTTCGCTTTCACGGATTAACCCAAGACACAGTGGCAATTAGTTGTTTAACGGTAATCCCAGAATTTGGAAGACTAGGCAGGAGAATCATGCATTTGAGGCTAATCTGGGCTACCTAACCAGACTCTGTCTCAATCAACTAAAACCAAAATGATGAGTCTGGCAGCAATGACCCTCTAACCACTGACCTAGAAACAAAAGGAAACAGGGGCGAGTTATGGCCTGTGAGGCCAGAAATATGGTTTATGGTAATGATGCCAGGATTGGAAAAGAATTAATGAAAATGATATAATTCTGCGTTTAGTTGAATTAAGCTACATATGCTTGCGTGTGTGCGTGTGTGTGTGTGTGTGTGTGTGTGAGCTTTCTGTGTGCACACGCATGTATCATGCGAGAACCCTAGGCAGCCGTGGAAGGCCACTCCCAGTCATGCTGATGCTATGAAACGAAGCACTGGAGGCTGGGAGCAGGAAGAGAGGCAGTTTGCCACAGAGTGGTGCATTTGTTTCACTCTCCCTTAATTGGCGTCATTACTACGATATTAGCTAAGGCAGGTGTGATAATCATGAGTTCCTTCTTATCTGGCTTTGAAACGTTTCATTAATTTCACTAGTTCAACTATGGAATTGTCCTGGGGTGCGTGCGCACTGGATCTGCTCTGTGTGAGACCAGCTCACAGGTGAGCACCTGCTCTGCTCAGGCTGAAAGAAGCTCACAGGTGAGCTCTGGCTCTGCTCTGCCTTAGGATCTTCTTCCTACTGCTCTTTGGGCCAGTTTACTGGGAAACTCCTTCCAGCCTTTCGGGTTGACTTTAGGAACCCCTGCAGGGGGTGGAGTTTAAACATCACTTCATCCAGGAAGCCTCAAGGGATCCAAAGCTGGCTTGTGCTCAGCAGTTTACTGGCTGTGCTGTTCTCTGGCATCTCTGTTATGGCTCCATGGTATTTCCGTGAGCCACTCTAGATTGTGAACTATTGGCAAGCTGGGGCTGTGGATGTGTTTTGCATTCCTTACAGATAATATAATTCTTATCTGTGGCAATACAGAACTGATAATACAGCAAATAAGAAGAGAAGGTGCTATTAAGAATTTGCAACATCAGACACTAAAGGTTGTATGTAAATTCAAATCACCCCCCTGAGGTAGAAATCACTGTTGGATCTGAGACTTTCAATCTTATTCAATGTATCAGGTATTAAATAGTGCAGCCACGGTCTCAGTTCAACTCAATATTGATACAGGATTTGGGGGGATTCATGGGGTCCCCAGATTTATAAACCCTAAGTTTTGGGTTCTTTCCTATATTTTTTCTTTTAAAAACTGTATTTATTGCTAGAGAGAGAGAGAGAGAGAGAGAGAGAGAGAATTGGTGCAACCTGGCTTTATGTGACTCTTGGGGAATCAAACGAGGTCCTTAGGCTTTGCAGGCAAGCACCTTAGCTGCTGAGCTATCTCTCCAGCCCTCATTCCTAATCTTTAATGAAGACTAATAGAGATGGATTTAAGGACAAATTATGAATTATTACATTTATATGGGGAGAAATCACAAGTTGTGGAGTTTATTTAAAGGGACCTGGGATCTAGGAAGAAAGGCCACAACACGCTTTAATATGGAAAACAAACTCAAGACCTGAAACTGAAACAGAAATTTTAGAGAAAATCTGAAGCAAAGCCATGAGCACATGGGAGCTAGCAGGAGCCAAGGCTTAGCTAGAGTGAAGCCAGACGGGAGTAAAGCTGAGGCCCACGTGGATATCTAGAGAAACCGAGGCTTAGAGAGAAATCAGAATGCATTTGAAGAGAAGTTAGAAGGGAGCCCAGGTGTGTGGTACTTATGAGGACATAGTTCCAAGGAAAGATAAGAGCATGTGGAAGGGAAAATCGAGGAGAGCGTGTTGGAAAAGATTCGCAGAGCATTTGCCATGCGTTTTCCCATGAAGGAAAGCTAAGAGCAAAGTTAGGGAAAAGTTATCCATGTGATAAATGTAAAAATGCATGTGGTGGATATATGTCACTAGGGAAAAATTATAAAGCAGAGATGAGCAGAGAGGTTAGAATTAAAGAGATGAAGTTTTCCCATCCTTACCTAGCGGGTGAGGATGGGGACTGAAACTCACGCGGGGGAAGTCCAGGCCACCAAGCAAGGGAGCTGATCACAGGAGGGTCTCACAAGAAAGCAAGAATCAGGAAGAGACAAGAAGAGGGCATGGCCACCACCTTTATAGTGCTTGATTCAGGTAGACACAGAAAAGATTGGATTGGCTAATAAATCCAGAGGATGGATTCCAGAGTCCGCCCCCACCTGGGGTGGCTGGTAGCATGTTCGACTGAGGACAGCAGTGGGCATTGTAAATCTGTCTCCGTTGGACACGAATTCCAGTCCTGCCAGAAGTTTCATTCGAATGAGATGGCCTGTGCTGGTTCTTCGGGGCCTTGGTCCCTGACTGAATCACCCAAATATAGATAAACTAGCTTTCTCCTATTCCTTCTCACTATAATTCTAGAACCCACTTGGGTAGCCTCTAATAACCTGTTGTTGACCCATACATCCACGTCTGTGGGAAGGGAAGAAAGAGTAAAGAGAAGCGGAGGGCAAGAGGGAGGAAGGGAGGGAGGAAGAACAACTTGTTGGTTTTATAACACTATGGACACAACATGTGTCATGGTTTGGTCCAGGTGTCCCCCACAAACAATTGAATGTGTTCTGATAGATCGATCCTCAGCTGATGGCAGTTTGGGTTTTACAACCTCGATGAAGC
>PVHP010028431.1:0-23119 GCA_004024765.1 Zapus hudsonius | reverse complement strand
GAATTTGGTATACTCCATATTACCATGCTTGTTAATCAAGAGAGAGATAAAACTGATTTGGAAGAGCAGGAAACTGCTACACAATTCATGCCCCTTAATTTCAAGAGTCCACATTCTTTGTGCTGTCCCAAAGAAGATCAGATTGACCAATCTCAATAGTTGTAACCTCTAAAGCAATTGCAGTTGAACCAAGCAATTTTCTTTAGGCCAAAGCTTGAATTTCTTTCGATGCCATATTCTTCTGCTCATCCTAGTCCATTTCTATGCAGAGCAACCCTGCACATATTCTCAGGACATGGGGAGATACAATCAATCTCACACAAACTGCTTCTACCTCAGTCCCTAATAAGATCTGTCTTCCCCATATAAGCTGAACCCAGGTCTTTCCATTCTGACCAGAAGAGTCCATGAAACTTTGCCTTCAGCACTCTGTGGCATCTCTTAGACCAAGGTTTCAGACCTTTCCACATTGCTCTTCAAATTAGTTCCAAATGACCAAAGCCAACAGACAGGTTTCTAGATGCAATGATCTCAATTCTTCTTCCCAATTTACTGTCACAGTTATCTTTGCTGCTAGCAGAAAGCACCAGAAGAAAAGTAAATGATTGGAGGAAAGGGTTTATTTTGACTTACAGAGTAGAGGGAACGCTTCATGATGCCAAGGGAAAATGTGGCACAAGCAGAGGCTAAATATCACCTCCTGGCCAATTCAGGTGGACAACGGCAGGAGGAGAGACTGATGAACACTGGCAAGGGGTAATTGGCTACAACACCCAAAGCCCCCCACCTATAACACACTTCCTCCAGTAAGAATCCAATTCCCAAATTGCCATCATATGGACATCAAGTATTCAGAACACATGAGTTTATGGGGGACACTTAATTCAAACCACCACAGACACTAACTATAAATCTAGAAGTAGTTTAGAGATGTTGCCTTTGGATAATTGAGGAAATAATTCAAGTGCTTAATCTCAGGATTAAGAAAAGTTGTGAAATAAAAGAAGATGTGATTTGGGACATCTGAGTTTCTATATTAACATAGCAACAATTATGTTAATAAGTAAAGTTGCCATTAAAAAGAAGCTAACAAGTTAGAAAAATATTTCTGTCAGTCAGGAGAGTTGTGAAATGAGAAAATTACATGTTTGATTAGATATACAAGATATTTATGAGAAATAATTTCATTTTTCTTATTTTCTTGTTTCTGGTAATTTTCTGGTTGAGGATAGTGGATCAATGCATCTTGAAAAACTATAATTAATGTTGCTAACCATGTGGCAAAGCTGTTTGCAAATTTAAACTGATAATTTCATCTAAAATAAAACCCAATTTTCATATTATTGCAATATGAAATAGTATTTTGTCTTTAGTTACACATTGGAAAGACTTGTCAGAATATAATAGAGAGAATTTTATTTCAAAGAACATGTAAAACAATTTTTAAATATAGGACAAACAATACTTAAGTATTTCTTTCACGGAGGATTTTACTTGTATAGAGAGTAGATTTTGTAA
The DNA here is from genome assembly GCA_004024765.1 of Zapus hudsonius. Taxonomy (NCBI): domain Eukaryota; kingdom Metazoa; phylum Chordata; class Mammalia; order Rodentia; family Dipodidae; genus Zapus; species Zapus hudsonius. The sequence continues at coordinate 21,601 of PVHP010028431.1, read as the reverse complement.
TGATTTCCGTTTCTCCTTACTCTGTCATTCTAATAAAGAAAACAAACAATCTATTTTGTGAAATTTGGATATTTGGGGAATTTAATGGACCATTTTCATGAAAGGTCTTTTATCATTAAAGAACAATATAAATTTATTTTTTTCTTTTTAAAAATGATTTATGTGTGTGTGTGTGTGTGTGTGTGTGTGTGTGTGTGTGACAGAGAGTGTAAGAGTGTGGGGAGGGGCACACCTGGTCTTTTTTGTCCCTGTAAACAGAAGGCAAATAGATTTACATGGATTGCACTGGAATTCACCCCAGGCTACTAGGCTTTTTGCAAACAAGAAACTTTAACCACCACTGAGTCGTCTTCCCAGACCCTAAATAGATTAAAAAAGAAAATAAAAGAAAAACATGTTTTCTGAATATTCTTATTTGATGGGTATATGTTGTTGCTAGCAGAGACTCCTAATGACAATTCTACAGAGGAAAACAGATTCCTCTGAAACAATGGGAAAAATTGTCATTCTATGTTCACCATTCACTAGTAAGCAGCTGAATGCTTTTAGGTAAATCATGAAATGGAGTAATTTCACCATGGTTATTATCTATAATCATTATTTTAAATGATTATCCAGGAAATACCATAGCTAGCAGTGTTTATTTCTCCACTATGTAAGAGGAGCATGCCATCGTTGGATCCTTTCTTTTACTAAAAAGCTAGTAAGGGAAAAACTTTGTTAATCTATTGCCACAAAATTCATATTTTTAAGTGACATTTCTCCAGACTTTCCTAGTTTAGAAAGAAGATATATGATGAATTTCAGATATAAAATTTATTTTTTGGGCAATTAAACATTGTGCAAGTGTTTAATTCCCACTCTACATTTCTGTCCTTCATTAGAAAAGTCTTCATGAATGTACCAACTGAGTGAGCAGCTATTGCAGGTGCACTATTAAACAAAGAAGTGCTTAATCCTTCAGAATCCTTTTTTTTAATTTTTGAAACTTAGAAATGTTAACTAGGCATTGGAACCCCTATGTGCACTAAAAATAAATTGAGGTTCCATAGTGCCCTTTGACATAGATTCATTCATTACTCAGTGTTAATTAAGGACTTATTCATTGATCTCATCAAATGTTACACAATGGAAATAATTTACTATAATAACATAAACATGGACAGCTAGGTTTTGATGCTAAATATGAGTTAAACAGATCTATTCATACATACTTTGCCTTGAGTGTGATGATATAGATGTGATATAGGCCTGAATATACTATCTGATTTTTTAAATCAGTAGTCCAAGTGATGACAGTCAAAGTGATTGATGTAGCTTTGTGTATCAAATGTAAGACATTCTATTGAATGTAATTCTCAGTTTTGATATGGAGGATTCACATCAATCAGTCAACCTACAGTGAGTGGCAGTGATGTGTTGAATGTGAGCTTTCTGTTAATCTTATATTCTATCACTTTTTTAGGTATACTATTAAAAACACAGATACAGAGGCTGGAGATATACCTCAATGGTTAAAGTGATTGCTTGCAGTGCCTAGAGACCTGGCTTAGATTACCCAGAATACACCTACTTATATCCAATGCACAAAGCCGTGCATACATCTGGAGTTTGTTTTCAGTGGTTAGAGATTATGATAAATCCTTCCAGTCACCATCAATTTACAACTATTTTGAGACTAAAATGGGGGATGCTCTACCAAAGTGTGTGGAATATATTGGAATATGTTTGAAAATGTCTTAGATTTGAATCCAGGTGAGGGAATGAAATTGATATAACTACTAGAAAATTTTCATTTAATTATAGTAGAATACTAAAGTTTGGAATATAAAAACATATTATGTAAAGATAATATTGTTTCTTCTGATTTTATTTTACTTTCACATAAAGGTTTAACTATTATATTAAATATTTCTTATTAGAATGTAGTAAATACAAGTTCCAGTTTATGACTGATGGAAAGTTGGATCAAAGCAGATGCACAATTAATCAGATTATGCTGTGTGCTCAGACTATATTTTTCACTCTCTCTGGAGATTTTGCACAATTTCCATGAGGACTTCATTGTCATAGTTTCACCAACAAGTTACCATTTATATTTTCCAAAAAACATGTTACTTAAGAAAGAAACATTGAAGTATAATTGATAAAACTGTCTTCAATTCCATGCTATGTAACATGGAAGGCAGGGATGGTAGAAAATGGTGGAAAGCAGCATGATTTTAAATCATAGGTTATCTTAACTTGAACAAAAGACATATTGATATGGTTTTGAGGAGTGGGAGGAGAAATATGAATGTAGTGTTTGTAATGAGCTTATAGAACACAAATATGAAAATTGTCTACTCAAGATAGGACAAAGGAAAATCCATGGTGTCACATGAGACAGGGGGAATTGGTCACTTGGATGTTGAATGGATGAGACTGTGAAAAGTCTCATACTACTAATCTACAGCAGTTCATGGGATCATAAAATAAACTCTACCTTTAAAAGCACACAAATAAAGACTGGAATGAAGAAAGCTTTATTTCAATTTCTTCTAGATTCCATTGTTACTTTTTCGTCATTTTTCTCTCACTTTGGAAATACAAAACTGTGAAATTTATGCACATAAAATATTTTACTTTGAATTAAAAAAGAACATGTATAATATTTGAATGATTATGTGATTTGATCTGTATTTGCAATTGAGGAAGGAACATAAATTTAACAAGAGAAATTTGAAGTAACTGTATTAGGGCTGAGGAGATGGCTCAGGATGGAAGTGTGACATCCCGAATTTCAATCCCCAGAATCCATGTATAGCAAATCTCTCACCATTTTCTTGGTACAAATAGAAGAATGTTCTCTGTTTCCTAACCAATGTTTATGACCTCATTGCACCCTTGATCAATAGCTTCAGGTCAAATTCATCATTAAAGTTTGAAACACATACATCCTTGGTAAGAAATACCATTTGTTACAAATTCTTTTAATATGTGCTAGCTGTTTAATACAATTCTATGTCACCCTCAGTCATGCTTTAAAATAACACAGAGAATAAGCCAGGGAAATAGCTAAGCAGTTATGAATGTTTGCTACTTAAGCACCAGGGCCTCTCAGCCTGAAGAATGCCAAGTTCAACTCCCCATAACAATTGTAAAATGTTGTGTGCTATACATATCTGTATGGGGTAGAGACCAAAGAAATGCTGGCATTCTCTGAGGGTCATCAGCTTTAGATAGAGGGAAAACCCCATCTCAAGAAATTATATGGATGACCTATAAGAAAAATCCTGGTGTTTTCCTCTGGATTCTACGTGTACTTGCATAGGCACAGGCATCTGCACACACATTCCCCTCAAATTCATATCCTTAATATCAATGGCCAAATGAGAGTATGATGTGGGGCTTTTATGATATGATTAAATTCCAAGGTTCCTTATGGGAAAGGGTAGAATTAAGATCCTTAAATAGAACCTGAGGGAGTGGTATTTGTTTTCTGATTCTTAGTCCTTATAAAGACACATGTAACTTGAAGATGCCTCCTGCTCAGTCAGGATATCGTTGGTCTGGTTCCCCTGGCAGCTCATGCAACACCTTCCTGCATTAACCAGTCTGCCCTTCTGGGAGCTGATTTCATTTCTGGATTCAGCAGGATCTCTCAGTGTTGTGTGATATCAGTCAGTGGAAACTGCAGCAATAGGGTCTTATATTTTGCCTGAGGTGGGTAGAATCCTTTATGACTACATAAATCCATATATATCCATTATAAGGACAGCAAGACCATTGTTATAATCACTAATGAAAGTGCTTTAACATCTATTATAGGTATGTTTTATTTATTATATGGACATTGGATGATAGCTTAATCAGACACAAGTATGAGAATGAATATCTTAATAACTTTTATCTCACACACACACACACACACACATCTGCTGGTTCTTATTTCCTAGAGAATTTCAATGCTCCAATGAATACAAATAATCCTTGAGAATACACAATCTCTAGCCATCCTGCCTTACTCTCTAGTGCTTTTGGGATAATTTACAAATTGCTTGGCATCTCCCTAGGTAAAACCAAAAAAAAAAATGGTGAGAAATATTTATAAATTGTTCTCACTGGGCTTTGTGAGAACCCATGAAGGAGTCAAAAGAGACACTTCAGTACAGGTAAACCAGAGTGCTTCATGGGGGCCAAAGCATTTCAGTGACACTATAATTTAATGGTCACAGCAAAATGTGGTCATTTCTTATTTAGAATTCTGTGATATTTACTATTCCATGCAGCTTGATATAAATTGAACTTCCCTAATTTTTAGGTCATACAAACCTTGAATATTTTAATTTAGTAGATAAAATTCAAACATATCTTTAAAATGACATCATATTATTATTATTTATATAAATAAGCTTATATTTATTATGTAAATATGTGGACCTTGGGTTAAAACAAACAAATAAAAGCATTTGAAGCATTACTGAAATGATTTGAATATTTAAAATGATATAATAAAGAAGCTGCCAGCATTGGCACAGGTGTTGATGTCAGGTAAATACTTATTTATTCTAGATTCCTGTGAGATTGTCGAAACAGTTTTATTAGACAAATGAAAATTATCTGATACTTATTAACTACGTAAGTAATTTTCCAGCTTTGGACCTTTCCTCAGTTCTTAATGAGGAAAAGGTACATTTTGTGTCATTTAATTGTAACAAATTTCTGAGGGTTAATGTTTAATATGCCAGTTTTATTATAGGATGAAATCGTCAAAATGCACTTTGATTTTCAATGAATTCTGACATAAACAGATTTAATATTTTTAAAGGGTATTAAGCTTATGAAGCACAAACATGTAATTTCTACCTGACAGGTAAAAGTGAAAAACACAGTCTGGTTCTTTCCTTAGATTTCCAGAGCTGGTGATGTGGATATTAATGATATTTTTAGACCTAACAAGAAAACAGATACTTCCTCCTTTCCTCATGTTGCAAGGAGAAAATTTTCAGGGGAGAAAGGAAACCTCTATAAGGGAATAAAGAATTGGGTTATGAGAGACAATGTAGAATGAGAATGAATAAGAGCAAAGCATAATACAATGTATGTGCAAAAGTGCCATAATTGAATGCATTAATTTGTGTGCTAATTTTAAAAAAATAACAAAGATAGGTAAATATGTAAAAAGGTATCCAAAATTTGATGATATGACCATTCATAATTTTCAAAAATTACAAAAAAAATTAAAGCTCATGTTGGTTCCTATCACATTTACCTAAATTTTTCTGTAATTCAGTTTATTGGTGTATATATTTTGCATAATTTTGTACCATGTATGTGCACTTATGAGGATGTGGTAGAAATAGTGGAGACAATCTTGTCAGCAATATTAAATAATTTAAATGAAAACACATATAGTCATCATATTTAACTTTAATTTTTTGCATGGAGTTTACTGAGACATTGCTTTTGTGATTTTTAACTGTTTTTTTTAATCATTTTTCTGTTTCTTTTGTTTGTTTGTTTGTTTGTTTTTCAAGGTAGGGTCTTGCTCTAGTCCAGGCTGACCTGGAATTCACTATGTAGTCTCAGGGTGGCCTTGAACTCATGGCAATCCTCCTACCTCAGCCTCCTGAGTGCAGGGATTAAAGGTAAGTGCCACAATGCCTGGCTCATTCTGTTTCTTTTTTAAAGCACACTCTGGAAATCATTATTCTTTTAGAAATATTTATTTGCACACAGAGAAAGAGAGAAAGAAGCAGTGAGACAGAGAGAATAGATGCACTACGACCTCTGTCAGTGCAAACAAACTCCAGATGCATGTGTCCTTTTGGGCAATGGTGAATCAAACCCAGGGTGACCAGCTTTGCAAGCAAGCACCTTTAAGCACTGAGACATCCCTCCAGAACCACAGAGCTCATTTTTCATTTGATGGTTTTCATACATTCACATATGTTCTTCTTTATCATCTGTACAGTTTTTAATCTATAAAATATTCCAATATTTCAATGTGGTCTATTTGATTAGCATGTTTCTCTACATTTGCTATTTTACCATAACTTAAAGAAATCTTGCTTCTTAAATGCCCAAAATGACTATTTTTCCAATAGCATCTGGGGATGCATGAACATTTTATCTGTTGTTTTTTTTTAAAGCATCTATTTGGCATCTAAAGCACTAGGTTTCCTTATGGTGTTTAAAATAAAAATTGTCTCACTTCCCTCTCCCTGTCAATACCCTTCTTGCACACAGCCTCCCTTCTGCTTTCAAATTTCCCATTTTCTTTCGTACTCCTTGCCCTCCTCATCCCGACTTGTTTCCCTCTCTTGTGTCTCGATCTCTAATCAGAGCTCACTTTCACATCCCCACACTCAAGCGCATACAGAAGTCAAAGCGAGGCCATACATGAAAGAGAGCAAGTAACTTTTTGTCATTCTGGGTTTTAATTGCCTCACTTTGTATTTTTTTTTTCGTAATTTTGTCCACTTTCCTACAAACTTCATTCTTTTCTTTACATTTGAATAAAACATATATATATATATATATATCATATGTTTGTTATCTAATTATCAGTTGATGGGCATTTTGGTTGGCAAAAATATGCTGGCAAGTTATGGGTAGATGGACACTTATTCACTGTTGATGGGAATATGAACTCCTGCAGTATGGAAATCACTGTGTTTTTATTCAGACAGATAATCAATATCTGTCCAATGTACTACAGTGCTAGCTGCACCAACACTAGCTGTGAGGTTTAAGAGGATGCTGTTTGGGTTGTATTATGAATTTCTGAAATTTACACCTAGACAAATTCATATAACATATAGATAACAGTATTTAACACTATTACATAAAAAGTACTAAAATATTAATTAACCTACAGCTGCCAGGTTCTAAGTATCTTATCAGAGTTTCTCAATATCAGCAAGATATTAATGTGAATAATTAGTAATGGATGTAGTAAAATATATAAAAGTTTCCTGTCCCCTCGCTATTAGGTATAGATGGCAGGCTACTTTCAAAAGGTGACATAATATGTTTAGACATGACAAAATGTTTTGTGAATAAAATCAGCCATAATTAAGAAACACTGATCTGTTCTTAATTCTTCCTTTAATTAAACTATGCATTTTAATTCATAAAACTTTCCACCTTCAATAGTTATAAATTACAGTAATATGAATATCTTATTTATATTATCTTTGCAGACTAAAACCTACGTTTTCTAAGCATGTAGGAACACTATTGACTACGTTGCTCTGACTATAAAGAATAGGTTTTTCTGATACACCTGGATGGAGAAACACAACCTCACAGTGGTGACTGAATTCATCCTGACAGGCATCACAGACCGCCCTGAGCTGCAGGCCCCTTTATTTGGGCTGTTCCTGGTCATCTATCTGAGTTCAGCAATGGGCAACCTGGGCATGATTGTCCTCACCATGGTGGACACCCGGCTGCAAACACCCATGTACTTCTTCCTCAGACAACTGGCCATTACAGATCTTGGTTATTCTACAGCTGTGGGACCCAAAATGTTGGCAAACTTTGTTGTGGAACAAAACACCATCTCCTATAACCTTTGTGCTACACAGCTAGCTTTCTTTCTTGTGTTCATTGTCAGTGAACTCTTTATTCTGTCTGCCATGTCCTATGACCGCTATGTGGCCATCTGTAAGCCTCTGCTCTACACTGTCATCATGTCCCAAAGGGTGTGTCATATACTGGTGGTGATTCCTTATCTCTACTGCACATTTGTCTCTCTTCTAGTGACCATAAAGATTTTCAGGCTTTCCTTCTGTGGCTATAATGTCATCAGTCATTTCTATTGTGACAGTATCCCCTTGTTATCATTGGTCTGCTCAAATACACATGAAATTGAATTGATAATTCTAATTTTGGCAGGTTTTGATTTGATTTCCTCTCTTTTGGTGGTCCTGGTGTCCTACCTGCTCATCCTCACAGCCATTCTCAGGATGAACTCTGCTGAGGGCAGGCGCAAGGCTTTCTCTACCTGTGGGTCCCACCTGACAGTGGTCGTCGTCTTCTATGGGACTTTGATATTCATGTATGTGCAGCCCAAGTCCAGCCACTCCTTTGACACTGACAAGGTGGCCTCTATCTTCTATACCCTGGTCATCCCCATGCTGAATCCCTTGATCTACAGCTTGAGGAACAAGGATGTTAAATGTGCGCTTCAAAGGACTTTGAATAATTTGTGTAATTTTTTCCTTTAGGCTTGCACAAAATATGATAATTATAAATTACATTTTGGTGATATGTCAATGTTCCAAATATTCCCAGGAAAAATGACACAATAGTTTTAACATGTGTATTTATATGTCATTATATTTTCATTGTTTTATATATAGGTTAGTAAAGAGGGGCAAATGAATAGAATGCATAATTTCAATTTTATCCCAATGTAAATGGAAGCATAAATATTCATAAGGAAGAGAATGAATATACTTAGGTATCTTAAGGAAAACAGAAAATTCAAAGAGAGCTGTCATACCCCTAGTGCTTTTATCGTTTATTGGGACGAAGCCTATAGTGCCCAAAACTGAAGTGTTGTATATGCAATCATTTTACTGCTGTCTTTAATTTCATCATTTATACTAGTATATTTCAAAATTGTATTCACTTAACATTGCTTACCTGAAATATGATGTTTGGGATTTTTATGAATATGCTCAATAATACCTAGTCCAAACATTTGATCTTTCTTGTTCTTCAATGACTCCTACATGTTGATGCCTTAACTCTAACTCAGCAATGCATGGTTTTTTACTGTCCCATTATTTTGTCTTAATAAGCTAATTATCTTTTAAACAATATTTATAAAGAATATTTATATATTTATTAATTCATTTATTTATTTGCAAGCAGAGAGTGAGAGAATGAGAGTGAAGGAATGGGAGTACCAGGGCTACCATCCACTGTAGAAGGACTTTGAATGGAAACAAACACCAGATTCATGTGCCTCTTTGTGCATCTGGATTAATGTGGGTAATGGGGAATCAAACCCAGGTACATGTCAGCCTATACAGGATATAACTAAATTCATGTTGAATGTTCAGTGAAGACCAAAATCCTTATCTCTTGCCTAAAGAACTTCCCTAGATCTGGTATTCACAAGCTACCTGAGAAGCTCCCTGGGAAGGAGTTCCTCTTTCATAGCATTAGGGTTTAAATCTAATCCTTGCATTGTGGCTAGTTAAGCTCAGCCCCAAAACTTGGCTTCCAAGCTGATTAGCTCAGCCCCCACACAGAATCTATGGATGCCCCCAATTTAGCTCACATGGCTGTCTTTAGCCTGTCCTTCCTTCCACATGGAGTGAGTTCTATGTACTTCATTCTTTTTCATTCTCTTCATCCAATTAAGTTTTTCAAAATTTTAACCTCTATAGCAAGTCAGGTACCCTATGAAAGGGTAATGGACACAGATACAGATGATACACAAAATAGTTAAATGCAGAAATCCAGGGACTCTTAAGAGCCCAACAGTAAAGCAGACTTAAAACTCATCCACTATGACTCTGGGAACTTTGTGGAAGAGGGGGCAGAAAGAATGTAAGAGCAATGGTGGGAGAGAATATCCAGAGACATTGCACCTCTCAACAACAACAAACTCACACACACACACACACACACACACACACACACACACACACACACACACACACAAAGTAAATCTGGCTACAGCAATTCCACTGAAGGGGGCCCTCAGTGGATTGGGGGCAGGAAGAATGGAAATGGGGGTTGCACCACAAGAATTATTCATACAGTGTTTCTAATTATTAACAATAAATAATTTTTAAAACATCTTTGCCTCTGCTCTGTGGATTTTAATTCTCTGAATTCACAAGATGAGACTCTGGGGATACCCCAAATTTATTGGCGTGTTGGCATATGTAGTGTTGGCAAGGAACCAATAGCACTGTTGCTATTCAAAATGAAGACAGAGGGAGAAGAAAACACATAACAAAATCTCCAAAAACCATCTCAGTGATCTGAAGAGCAACATCTAATTTTGGTCCAAGCAGAAAGAAGGCTCTTTATGAATTATTGAATTTTTTTCAAATATGTATTACAAAGAGAACATATTTCAATCCAGCAAAAGGTGAACACAATTCAAATAAGGGTTATAAAAATAGAAATTCCTCAAGGTATATCAAAATCAAATTTGCAGAAACAAATCAAAAGATTAAGAGAAATACTTTTAAACAGCCAGAGATGAAACATAAACTAAAAACATAAGAAAATGGCTTACTTCTCATTTTTTTTGTAAAAGCAATATATCTCATAGGATAGTTTTAATATTAAGCTTTAATTATATGTCTAACATATATTATTTATCAATGGACTTATCACCAAATTATTGTATTTTTGTTAATTAATTAATTCATTTATTTGTATATTATACTGTGAGGGTACACTTGATAATTACCCCATATCCTATATCTAACATATTTATAAAGTTTTGGGATTTCCTGGGTTCATTGATAGTGAATGATCTACATATTTCACTAAAGAGGGATTTTTTTTAAAAAGAACTTTTCCTAATGGAATATCCACATAATGATTAACAGATGTACAAACCCTCTCCCCCAGGTAATCACAGCCCATTTTTTTTTTCATTTATTCATCACACTTACACTTCAACAAATGAGTCTCCAGGGAGTAAAACTGAATTTAAATTCATTCGGTTGCACTATAGGGAGATCAAAACAGGAGGCTACCAAAAGAGATTCTTCCTAAGGTAAGTAGAAACACCAGTATTGAAATTGGTAAGGACATACAATTTAAACTATGTAAGTAACAAAGAATCCTACACTCAGAAGTAGAGTATCTTATTTTGCAATAGGTATTCAATCATTAATAGTGTTAATAACCAGGACAAATGTGCCTTCCATTGCCCAGTAACTATTTTGCATTTTTTAAAATATTCTATTTATTCAGTTTCAAGCAGAGAGAGAGAGAGAGAGAGAGAGAGAGAGAGAGAGAGAGAGAGAGAGAGAGAGAGAGAGAGAACACAAGCACCAGGGCCACCACCTTGTGGTTATGGTTTATGTGGGTACTACGGAATTGAACCCAGGGCCTTAGGCACTGGAGGCAAGTGCCTTAACTAGTGAGCCATCTCTCCAGCCCCCTATTTTGCATTATTTGTAGCATCATCTTTTGCCAATTTACTGTCTCTGTCATCCACGTTAAGGAAAAGAACTTGTCCATCATTATTTACTTGCCATTCTTCCTGTCCTGTCCTCATTTCCAATCTTGGAGTCCCCTTCTTGAAGAACAGGTGGCTTATGAGACTTTATAAGTAAGATGGACTTTATATCTTCAGTCAACCACGTATATTTCAATGATCTTTTATTGGGTTACCTAACTTTCCAATCTTAGTTTTTTCACCTGCTAAGTGGGGATGGTATGACTTCATATTTCCTGCAGAATTGATAGAATCATGAATTCATACCTGCAAAGGGCTTAAAAATATCCAACATAAGTTGTGTTTTCCATGGTACTGGTCCTTTGCAATTTTCCTCCTTCTTGACTTGTGTTCATAAAGCTCTACTGAGAATTCCTGTATAGTCTGGGTAATCAATCAGGTCCTTTTCATGCAGAGGAGCCATGGATGATTCATCATTCAGAATGGTGTTGGACAAAAGCAGAAATAGTTACTTAACTTGGTAAATACACCAATATATTGCAATATTTATCTGATGATAAGAGAGTTGTTAGTTCCTTCCTGATCAATCACTGAAAGTGTGTCAAGATATTTTTGTCTTGCCTCTTTAAAGACATGTATCAATTGATTAGAAAGAAGATAAGCTTTATAATTTACATAAGTGCCTACTTTAAAATGATTTAAATTTTTAAAATTAAAATAAAATAGGTAACTCTTTAGACATAGCTCAAAGGGTCTGTCTTTAAATAAAGTAATTGTTATCAAGATAATCATTTTATTGCTGGGAATACTGGCACAGAACTGCAATCTCATCACTTGGTAGGTAGAGTCAGGAGAATCTGAGCTTCAAGATCATCCTTGACTCTATATATATATATATATATATATATAGTGAACTTAAAGCCAGGTTGGAATACTGACAGACATGAAATCTAGTCTCCAAAAGAAGAAAATGAAATTTAGAAAGCAACAAATAAATAAACAACAAAACCCCAAACTACAGTTTCTAGTGAAGTAACACATATCTATAATCCTAGCATCAGGAAACAGGAAGAATGAACACGAGTTCAAGGCCAGACTGAGCTGCATAGCAATACCTTGCCTTTGAACAAAATCAAAAACAAAATACAAACAATTCTTTATCACTTCATTATTTTGTCCGTGGAAAGCGTGTTTTGCAAAAGGCCCAATGGATGTGATTGTTGTTATGTGTAGTTTCCTTGTGATGGACAGAACTGGACATTTCAGATGAAGAAAATGTCTCTTATACTATGTTTTCAAGTTTCTGAGAATACAGTACTTGAAGCATAACTTGTATTGACTATCCACTTTACACAGGTTGTCATCTTTGAGACATATGGAGAAACAAAATTATACTGCTGTGACCGTGGTGACTGAGTTTATTCTCTTGGGAATCACCAACATTCCTGGACTGCAGGCTCCACTCTTTGGGGCATTTTTAATCATATACTTGGTTACTGTGATTGGCAATCTGGGCATGATTATTTTGACTCTTATGGACTCTAAGCTGCACACCCCAATGTACTTTTTCCTTAGGCATTTGTCAATCACTGATCTTGGTTACTCCACAGTTATTGGCCCAAAGATGATGGTAAACTTTGTCACACAAGAGAATACTATTTCTTACGTGGGGTGTGCCACCCAGCTGGCATTCTTTGAGATCTTCATCATCACCGAACTGTTTATTCTCTCAGCAATGGCCTATGATCGCTATGTAGCCATCTGCAAACCACTCCTCTATGTGACCATCATGGCAAGAAAAGTGTGCTGGGGACTGGTCCTGACACCCTATCTCTATAGCACATTTGTGTCACTGTTTCTCACAGTTAAGTTATTCTCATTGACCTTCTGTGGCTCCAACATCATCAGTTACTTCTACTGTGACTCTGTTCCTCTGATATCGATGCTCTGTGCTGACACACGTGAGTTAGAACTCATCATTTTGATTTTCTCAGGCTGTAACTTGCTCTCTTCCCTCTTGATCGTTCTTGTGTCATACATGCTGATTCTTGTAGCAGTTCTCAGGATGAACTCCAGAGAGGGCAAGTACAAGGCCTTTTCGACATGCAGCTCCCACCTTACAGTGGTGATTGTGTTCTATGGAACACTATTGTTCATATACCTGCAACCCAAATCCAGCCACACCTTTGATATAGATAAAATGGCTTCTGTGTTCTATACCCTAGTCATCCCAATGCTGAATCCCCTGATCTACAGCCTGAGGAACAAAGAAGTCAAAGATGCTCTTAGGAGAACTTTAGGACATGGGTTCAGAAACTCCACTTAATCAGATACTTAGTCCAGTTATGCCATCAAGATGTATTTTGCGACAAGCTGAACCTTTCCTTTAGGTCTCCATAGGATGTGATGTCTTTTAGCATCCTATTCTTTTATCCACCTCAAAAGAACAAATATATTGTAATCACAAAATAAGGCCTCTAGTGATGTTCAGGATAAGATTGGTATTTATAAGATTAGTAATGATAATTTTGAAAAATTATAGCAAAATTGTGCCTAAAATTAAATGGAACAATATAAACTATACATGAGTAATGTATATTTAAAAGCAGTTGCTATGATTTAAAGAAAATGCAGGATTCAAGATGGTAATTAAAAATGTGCTAGTGACACCATATTGAATCCTTGTGTAAAATTTATCTAAGGAAAATAAAACATTCCACCTCAGGATAAAATTTTCAATTGAATTCAAGTAATAATTTTAAGGTAATAGTTTATATTAAAGACAAATTGGAGTTCTGGGAAATTGTTTTAATTATAAGCCATAAAAAAGTGTTAATCAGTCCTCAGATGGAAAACTATGGTTTAGATAGGCTCTTGATTCACTTCTTTAGGAGAGAAAACCCCAAATGAGCTATATTCATGAGATCATAAAACAATACTAATATTTAAAAATATTTAATGGGAATTGCACAAAGTGATGCCAACTGACTAAAGAACTGATTACAGTGACATTCATAGGTGTCTTTAGTCTCAGTTATCAGTGTTTTAAACAATGCCACGGACTGCAAATCATGATGCTTCTCTCCTATACCCTCCAAGCTCTGTGATGGATGCACCCGTTCTCACATCCTTTTCCTTTCTCCATATATTTAGTTTATTTAGCTTACAGAGGTTTAGGTACTATTATGCCAGTTTTGGACACAATTTGTTTTTAGTTGATTCTCTTCCCCTTATTCCTTTCCCACCTTTAATAAGCAAAGAACACTGAAATATCATTCTATTTTAGATTAAGTATGAGAGAAACTTGTCAAATAATACCATGAGTTTGAAATCAAGTTACAACTGAAGAGCATGTTATATATAAGCATCAAATTTTAATATTTTAATCACTACCACCACAGGTGACTTTCCTTAGAGTGGGGCTTACATATATTCTCATTAACAGAATTAAAGCATTTCATGTATGGCTTCAGTTTAGCTTTCTATAGTAAAATTCACAATGGCCAAAACCATCTTGACTTAGAAGGGCTTCACAACTAGCGTTAAATCTATAAGTTATGGGAATTATGTTTTTCGGTGATAGGTACTCAAATGGCAAGGACTTGATATTCAAAAAAACAAATATATTTAGGTTCCATTGATTGTCTTCAAAAAATTTCAGGTGCTTAAATCCTGCCAAATGTATGGTTATAATTATTTACCTGTATGCATACTGGTGAACCTTAGGAGTTAGACATTTATTACAGGCAGACAGGGGGCTTAGCTGTAGGTGGAAACTTACTGCTCAATTGCAATTCCAGACACTTCCAGGTGGAGGACCATTTTTTTTCTTCTTTTTCTTTTTTTCCCCTTTTCTTTAATATATCTTTATAACAAATAAGTATATACATTGTATGAGCAAATCTTGCGACGGTATCTTCATTTCCCTCCTCTCTACCCACTGGGGTCTTTCCTCGGTGCCATACTAGATCTATCCATAGGTTACGGGTTTATTGAACTGCAATAGAGTGGGCAAGCTGGATGGCTGGCCATTTAGCTTTTTCTGATGGCAGCTACACTCAGCGTTCCCTGGGTGAGACCTCACTGCAATACACAAGAATAGCTCAGGGAAGCACTCAGACACCTGGCATGTGTCTACTCTAATCAGCCAAGTTGGGACAATCCTGAGAGTGAATAGAGAAATCCACCCTTAGCCCCAAATGTATGAACCATGTTCTTTTTTTATTATTATTATTATCCATAATTAGATACATGAATGAGCAAATAATGAGTTGGTATCTCCATTTCCCCAATTTCCCTCTTCCCTGTACCCAATCAGCTGGATATCCTCCTCCATGGGCAGTCTGGATCAGTCTATGGGGTAGCGGGTTATGTATAGCCTAGGAGTCAACCTGGTTCCACCCTCCTTTGTATGTTGCTACTGAGGGGAGCACAGAGACATTGCTCAACCATGTTCTTCAAAGGTACAAAAAGCCAGGTCTTATGACAGAGAGGGGGGACTCCAGCTCTGGATCTCCATCTCTTGTTTGAAGTGTGCTTCTCTGTGTGTGTGTGTGTGTGTGTGTGTGTGTGTGTGTGTGTGTGTGTGTGTGCCATGCGCGAGCGCTTTTGCTTGCATTTAACCTTGTCTGTGTGCTGTGTTTACAACTTGTTTTTGTCTTTTATTTTTAACTGGCTGATAACAAGGTTAAGTTCCTTGACTACTAGCCAGTGACAATCTGAATTCCTGCTTTAAGTGACTGTGGAAAATTGTCCAGCATAATATTTGTTCATTTATCTCACTAATAGTTTTATTCAAGATTATTCACCATTCAATACCAAATGAGATATGAACTTAATGTATGCATGAACTTGAACCCAACTCAGCAATAAGGTGAAATGACTTCTGGCACATTCAGACAGTGCAATGACTTCATGCACATGCAGCAGCATGTATGAACATCAACGCCATTCTATGTCTTACATGAAGCTGGAAGACAACAAAATTCAGCAACTGCTCCAAAATCTTGGAGTCATTCTCTGGAATATATCAGGTGGGAGTTTACTAAAAAGAAACATTGAAAAACATTTTAATCATTTTTAAAATGATGGAAATATTCTCCCAACTGGCACTGAAAATGTCATCCAAGGGCACTAGGCATCTTTATTAATGTATTTTTTATTAAAAACAAAGTAATGTTACCTTGTATTTTTTGTCTAGATGTTTTGTTATGCTTACTAAGACAAGAAAGTTTATATGATAGAAGTACTAGATGCTGGGATGTTACTATATTATGTAAAATTTTAACAGAAATCAAATTCATTTAAGTATCCATTACGTTGTATGTTAAGTTTTCGTGTATTTGTATGTATAATGAAGACAATTAATATCTACTATTGTAGCATGATTTCAAGAAAGCAATGCAGTATCATCAACTATGCATCCTGTATTTGACATAAAGTCTACATATACTCTTTCTATAACAGAAACATTGTACCTTTAATCAGCATCTCTACTGTTTCTACCACATTGCACACATTAGCCACCACTCTGTTCTGATTCTGTGAGATTCCCTTTTTTGTATTGCAAGTAAAAGTGTGTCCATATAGCAAATATACTCTTAATATTAGCTTTAGTTTTCTTCTCTTTCAATATAATCCATATAAACAAATTTAGCGTATATATACTAGCGTGCTAAGATATGTGTCTTTAGTTGAATTAATAAAATTTCTTTTGCAATTTAGTTTCTACTGCTTCTTTATATTGAACTGTGTTCTTATAAAGATTTTATTTGCTCATTTTAATAAATTGTGCTACTTCGATTTAAGAGTTCCCAGAAGTAGATTTTCTGTTGAATGAGAATACCATTTGTACAACTTCACAGGTACTTAATTTAAAATAATAATGATATTTAATGTATTGGAATTTTATCCCATGATATCATACCAGCACAATCCTCTCATTAATTTATTTTTGAGTCCTTTTGATGTGTCAAATTGCATCCACTTTTAAGTTTAGATATTTGAAATATAAGTGCAAATACCTCAGAATTTAAAAAACGGACATTTAAAGGAGCATGTGAGCTATAATTGGTTCATCTTTCTGGGCTGTAAGCCTATAACACTGATGTCATTTGTCCATGAAAGAATAGGAGTTTAGGACAGAGATTGGTAAGACATTTGATATGTTTGTAGAGAAGTCAATGAGATATAAAGAAGCAGTGACAAGTCAGCAGAATGCCAGCATGAGAGTAAAGCTAACTTGTGCACATCTGCATCCTGGACTTCTAGCGTGAAGAATCATGAGAAAATATATCATGCAAGCCACACTGACTATGGTGAGGTGTTTTTTAGTAGTCCTCAACAATTACTACACGTTTTATCTTTAATTTCTTCATTCAGTCACAACCACAAGAAAGTTGCCACACACAGCAGAATTCTGAAGGTGACACTTTGTCTCTTACGTTCTTACACAATATACATTACCATGTAATATGTAAGATTTATAATTTACATACATATCTCCATGCAATCTCCACTTGCAAGTTAAAATTAAACCTATAGGGACAATATTATTATTAAATAAATACCTATTTAAATACAGATAATATACATGCAAAGAAGTTCATTGAATGAATTTCAATGAATTAGGTATTTAAAGGATCAATTGCTAATACATTTATATTCCCATGTACTAAGTTATATTAACACTTAAACATAAAATAAAGAGGATACTAATTCAGCACCTTAAAATTTTATAAATATGTATATATGCACTATTATACTTGAGACAAGCTTAATATTTACAGAAATGAACTACTCAATGCATATCATTCAATAAAAATTATTAAATATTAAATGTATAAAGTGTACATGTTTAAAATTTTTAAAGCTCCCAAAGTACATTTCATGAGAAAATATATAGACATCTTAAAAGACAGGTTGGAGGCTACACTTTTCACACTGCTTGATTCTTTCTCAATAGTTGTCTACTCTTACCTCAACTAAAATCGAGCTTAATGAAAGTATTTGAAGATAATATTAGCATATCAGGGTTGGATGTTGGATGATATAATCTTGTTTTCAAATATACTTTAATCCTCTCCTGGAACTAATAACTCTTTTACATTTACTGTAGGAGTAAAGTAGAATAAAAAGCACCCAAAATATAATGGTTGCCTTGGAAATATAGTTCATTTTCACATTAATGCCTCCTCACTGGTATTAAGTGTTTAATGAGTCTATAATAATGAAACACTGCTTGGAAATTAGATGCTTTGACTCACACAATTTAATCACTATGTCCCTTGGACATCATGGACTTGAACTACGTTCAGTAATAAGATTAAAGTGCAATAATCACAAAAAAAAAGCAATGAGTATTCCAAAACCTCATAGAGGCTAGGGAGTTCCCAGCTAGCCTGGGGGATATACAACGAGACTTTGTCTCAAAAGAAAACATTTTATTTCTATCTGGTTGAATTCCTGTGGGAGATTTGGGATTGGTTCCCAGGAGGCATTTTCCCCATGGATGTAACTGGCAAGGTGAGGTTCCTTGGAGCCATCAGGGCTTTGGAGTTTGAGTGTGGAAGGGCTTCATCAACTCAATGCAACAGCCACATAGAGACTTTCACTGAGGACATGAGGTCCTTCCTTCCGTACAGGTTGGTAGAAAATCTTTACCTTATTTTTGTATAACAACTTCCTTTAACCTACACCATGTCTAAATGAGACACCTTCCTGAACTGTGGAAGTATATGAATCGATTATGATCAAACACTTAAACTAACTTTTGCAAGATTTTCATTATTGTTTCATGTCCTCAAAATATAAAATTTGATCAGCTAGTTATATTTACAAACTGAAATTATCATTCTATAAACAAAAATGTTATGTATTTTACTTTTGCTATATGACATCAAATGAACTTTTCATGATGTTTTATTTTACATATGAAAATGGACTCAGAAGCTTCCAGAACTCAAAATTATATCACATCTAAAGAACGAAAACACATATCACAAGTTTGTTTTGAAAATGTATCCATTAAATCTAATGACACCTGGGCTTTGGGAATCATGACTGTAAATATTGCATTCAGGAGGCTGAGGCAGGAGGATCATAAAATTGAGACCAGCCCATATTAAGTTACAGACCAGCCTACACAACATAGTAAGACCCTATCTTATAAAAATATCTGATACTATATAGGCAAATACACACAGTAGCTTACTACGTAATCAGTGCTACAGGAAACATGTTTACTTGAACCATCAGCAAACATACCTGTATTGATTGATTGATTGATTTAAGAAAGAGAAAGGCAGACAAAAAGAGAGTGATTACGGGTGCACCAGGGCTTCCTGCCACAGCAAAGAAACTCCAAATACATGTGTCTGGCTTAATGGGTGTACTGAGAAATTTAAGCCAGACTGTCAGGATTTTAGGCTTTTAAGGCCAGCTCCTTATATGTAATACTTTAGTTGCGAATATACTTTAAAACATGAACTTGGTTGAGGGCATCTGAATTACCAGTGGACTTTGTCAAATCCCAGATTTCTTGTTTGATATGAAAACTCTCATGCAAACGAGAAATACACAAAAAATAAACATTTCCATTTTTTAACTTAGCTTACTCAATTTATGTAGAATGTTCAAAAGTAAAACTTCTCCTTTTCATTTTTAATGTTTTTTTTCTTTCTTTTTTTTAATGAGACAGGGTTTTGTGTAGCCTAAGCTATATAGTAACTAGCTATGTAGCCAAGAAAGACCTTGAACTTTGTGTTGTCCTGACTCCACCTTCCAAGTTCACTGCCACTTCTAATTTTCTTTTTTGAGAAACCAGCTATTTATCACCAGCTGTCCTTAAAATTGTCTTCTTCTTCCTTCAATCTCCTCCTGTGTGTTGAGATTGTTAGCCAACATGCCTTATACTTTTTTAAAAAAATTGTATTTAATCTAGAATGCATAAACTTGGAGGGTTAGCTGTCAGAAGACAAAGATTGACACTGAACACTAAGCATATTAAAATTTTGTTTAAATATCATGCATCTATGACAAAATACTCTCTAGTTTCTAAGACTGTAGTTTTATCAAGAAGCCTGAAAGACTATCAGAGTCATATATGTTGTAATATTTCATTGCCTAAATGTTTAATAAACAAGCCATAGAGTCTGTTTAATGAACATGCCATAGAAAACATTAAAATACAAATTTTATTATTCCATCTCAAGACATAAACCACAATATACAAACAAGTCCATGGTTATAGACCTAATTTTCAAATTCCCCATGAGATCTCCATGAATCCTCCTTTACCTGTTATTCTTTCACTTGACTACTGTATGATGTCATTGGGTAAATTTGTAATATGGAAGATATCACCTTCTTATACTCCAAGATGTCAAATTTAGCTTATTCTCTCATTCTATAGTCCCTCCATTTTGCCCACTTTCCCAGGATTACCTGGACCCAAAATTACTATAAAATCTGCTCAAATAGTTCTTTTTTATATACTTTAAGCTTTTTCTCATGCTCCACCATTAGCTTTTTCCAGTTCCTTAAAATATTATATTCATACCAAGGATATGTTTCACATTCACAGATTCTATTCATCTTTCTAAAAATTTTATTGTTTCTCAATTAACTTAAAAGAAATCCAAATAACAAATCAATATAGTACTACCTCAAAATGTGAGTTGTATTAGCATACTCTTACTCATTATAAAATGGCATTCTCCTCCCATAAGCTCCCCTTCTTCACAAATAAAAATTACAGTTGTTTTTTTTTTTTTTTTTTTTTGGCTTGGCTGATACAGTTTTTTTTTAAGTTTTTGTCCTCCCTGGAGTAGCATTTCCTGTATATTTGTTTTCTGAAATCCTGGAATGCTATTTTGTTTGATTATTTACATAATTACTTTCTTCAGTTTATCTCAATTTTCCATTCAAATATCACCTTTCAGAAACAAGTTCACTTTCATTCCACCAAAAATTGTTCTCCTGGATTATCATGGTAACTCCGTGTTTAGTTTATTCATTACATTTAACACTTCCTATAAAGATATTCATAACATATTTCTTTCAGTTTTCTGACTGGAGCTAAAGTTCCATGAGGAGAGTGATATAAGTGAAGCTTGAGCAGCATATCTTACAGAATAGACTTAGTCAATAACTATATAAAAGAAATGACTCAACGAAACTAAGGGGTAAGAAAATTCATGCATCAGAAATGAACACATGAACTACTTCACAATGTGAGGATTTATTTTAGCCTTATTTCCTCAGTTTTCGTTTAGTACATTGTTACTTCAATATTCTTGTTACTACAGAATAAATTTTTTGTCTTATTTTTAGAAGGAGAGAACATCTCTGGAATTTCTATTTGAGACATATTATAATCATGCTCCTTTGAAATCTAATTCACAAATTGTTGATGGGGGACAATGGTATTACTTCTTTTGGAAAAGTGCTGTC
>PVHP010028430.1:0-15646 GCA_004024765.1 Zapus hudsonius | reverse complement strand
AAGCACCACATCTAAGCCACACAGCACACTGGGGAATCTCAATTACGTATTCTCTTGATTATGTGGCTGATGGCAGGCAGGTTTCTGCCTATACCTAGCCCATTAAAAATCAGAATGCTAAATTTTAAGTGCAGTATCTAAGTGAAATATTGTAGCTGTTACACCATTGTGAAGTGTAAAGATCACAATTTGAATCACTGGAAGTCAGAGACAATCTGGATTACACTGAAGCTAGAATGCAGTGAGGTGGTGAAGATACTTTATAAACCAGGGGAAAGTTTGATTTGCTCATGACTCCTGTGATGGTGAATCTCAGTTGTCAACTACAAGAGATTTCAAATTATCATGGTCACAAATTTCTGGTCTGTGAGAGATTTTTAGGTGAGGTTAATTGAGGTGGGAAGATCCACCCTAACTATGGATGACACCATTGCATGGGCTGGGGTCCTGAACTGCATAAAAGGGACAAGGCTAGCTGATCACAGGCATCCATCACTCTCTGCTTCCTAACTGTGGATGCAATGTGACCAGCTGCTGTTTCACACTCCTGCCGCCATGCCTTCCTGCTGTGGTGGACTATAATGTCCACAGTAAGCCAAAATAAACCCTCCTTCTTTCTTTTCTCTGGTACTGGTTGCAGCAACAAGAGAACTAACTCATCTTCCAAAAATATTTCTTACCTCAACTCCCCAATGGAAAATAAATGAAAATATTCTTTTATCATCTGGAATAACCCAATACATTTTCAATGACTATTTGAATATTGGAGAAAATTTTATTAGTAATTATACGTGTTTGCACTCTGGCTGCATCATTTCTAGTGTAAATATTCTGTATTAATTGTCTGTGGCTGATGTAACACATTACCTCCAAACTTGATAGCTTAAAACAACAGTTTTCAGCATAGTTCTAGAGGTCAGAGGCTGAACCCAAGATGTGAGCAGTATAGCTCCTTGGAGACTCTGCAGAACTTCTGACTCTTCACTCCTGGGTTTTCAGGTACAAACTATTTCCTGTATAAGAACTTGAAGGCCTGTTCCAAACAGCTGTCTTAGTGGAGAAGTTAGTCAGATCTCTAGTTTTAAAAAAAGTGCTTTGACAGAGAAGCCTGTCTTGTGTCAGGGACCTCATAGGTCTCTTTGACCAACAGCTCAATGTGGGGTGTGGCACTGGGAATTATAAACCAGAGCCAACAGTTTTAGAATCAGGCTGCATTCCACTCTCTCCAGAGCCCTTCTGTCCAAATGATCTTCCCCCCACACTTCTATTGAGGATTATATTATCCTGAGGCTACAAAGAACTCAACACCAAATCAGACTGCCAACAGTCCTGCCATGGCTCAGGGAACATTGCCGAAGAGGGTTTGGAAAGAATGTAAGAGCCACAGAGTGGGTAGGAATACCCTGAGGCACCGTCCCCCAATATCCTACTAACTGAGGGACTAAATGAAACCTTCATGATCCCACGGTGATTAGCATAACCCCACTGTGGAGGATCCCCAGGGTAACAGGAGCAGGTACAAGGTGATAAAAAAATATAACCAGTTATCATATATAAAATAAATTATTTTATAAATCATAAAATTGTAATAATAAAAAATAACAGAAAGACAAATTTACAAACTTTTAATTTGAAATATAACATAATATAACCCATTGTTCAAAAATTTGCATGTTCACACTGTACAGTTTAATGAAAAATACAAGATTGTTAGTTGGTATGCAAAATTTTTAAAATATTATTTTTAAATGTGAATGTATTATATATATATAAATTATATATAAATTATATATATATTTAGAGACAGGATCTCTATGGGCAGCTTAGGCTGTTTTGAATTCAACTATGTAGTCTAGGCTGGCCTTGAACTCATGGTGATCTGCTTTCCTCAGCCTCTGAGAGCTGAGATTATATGCCTGAGCCACCACACCCAGCTCAGTATAAAGGAGTTTTGCGTAGCTGCCCAAACAGACTAAAAGCCATCAGTTCCATGTCCACTCCTAAATACATGGTAAGGCAAGAAATGCCATCTGACTGTTAGCACAGCATGAAAGGTCCTGGAAAATAACCTGCCATCCCTCCACAACTTCTTTCTCCACCTAGGAACAACCAGGAAAGGATATGATTTGATCTTCAGTGCAACCAGCAAAGATGTTCACATCATAAATCATCATAAATTGTATATGATATTTGTCCAAACAGAAAGCAAAATTAGTAAAGACACTAAGAATTGATAGATATTTTAAGGTGTATGCATTTTTGCAAAGGAAGATTTTATGATTACCTAAGGCACAGACTCGAATGACAAAAGTTTGAGTCACAAAGGAGTTATTGTGTAACAAAATATGTCATTATCCAACCAGGTGATTCTGCATGCTAGCAAGAAGTGAGAGTTGTGAGAGAGGCCTTATAAATGTCACCTCTACTACAAAACCCTACCTGCTTAGTTTTAGAAAACCACAGCAAATGTACCCAATATTAAAGGCAAATAGAAGAATAAACACATTTTTTAAAGATAATCAACTGCATTAATAACACTGGAAGTTACCTAAAGAAAAGATAGAGTTCAGAAAACATTTCTCACTGTTCTAAAACAAGTTATAGATAGCATGTCTACTTCTAAAAGGAGTTTAAAGAGTACCACTTGTTGCAAAGGCTGTCTTTTCTCGAGTGTATGTGTTTGATATCTTTGCCATCAATTAGATGGTTAGAGCTGTGTGTGTGTGTGTTCTATTTGATTCCATTGGTCTATATGTCTGTTTGTGCCCGTACCATGCTGTTTTTGTTACTATGGTACTATGGTATAGTTTGAGCGATGTACCAGCATTGATCTTTCTGTTTAAGATTGCCTTGACAGTTGGTAATTATTTGCACTTTCTTGTATGTACATTTTTGAATGTTTTATCTAGGTCTATGAAAATATTAGAATTTTGATGGTAATTATGTTGAGAATATGGATTGCTTTTGGTAACTGTACCAATTTTGATAACATCAAATCTGCCATTGGGGGATGGGTGGCTCTGGGAAGAGATTACATGATGCTAGTTTTGTTTTGATTTTGATTTTTGAGAAGGTTGTAGCTGTGCAGACCTGGCTAGCCTCAAACATTGTGATGATCCTTCTGTCTCAGCTTCCACAGTGTTACAATTATGTGTAGGTATCACCTGTGAGGACTTGATGCTAAGAAAATGGGAGAACCAAACAGGGAGAATTTAGAAATGAAGAATAAAACATCACATACAAAGAGAAAAAAATAGAAAAGAGTGCAGAGATAAAAGTTATTTAAAAAGTAGAATAAATGTGATATACAATACCATGACATGATAATAAGCAAAACATGATTATATTCCAGACATGGCACTTCAATTTTTTTCTTCTTTGCCTTTTTCATTTTGCATAGAATGATTTTTGAAATGAAAACAAAAAATATACTAAAATATTTTTTAAAACCTCATGTGGAAAACCATAGAAATGTTCGGTGGTTCTTTTGAGATGATTTATCAGCCATCCATCTGTTCTTATCTTTAAAAAAAACTTTTAAACTAATGTGAATGTCTATGGAATTAAAATGTTTAAAAATTTTTCAACATTCCTTTCAGAAAGGTTGAGAGAAATATCTGTGGTCCTTAAGCAGTGCTCAGTTTCCTACTTTCTTTGCACATGGAAACGTATGAAGGCAAATTAGGTAATTTACCTGGTTCCCTGATGTGCTTACAAGAACGCTTTTACACAGACGTGAGGCAATTGAACTGTGTAACAAACAAATCCATTACAACTCAATAGCTTCCATTTTCTTTATCTTTATTTATTTATTTTTTTAATAAGAAATGCTTTGGCTGAACAGGCTGGGGGAAGTTTCCCAGCTGTGCAATGCCAAAAATTTTATGAAATCTCATCAAGCCAACCTATTTGTTCTCCTTTCACTAGTATTTTCAGTAGTATGCATTATGAATTCCTAACCAGATTCCAGTCTCCTGTTCTTTACAACTATTTCCTAGACTTTATTTGATTTCACATATGGATTTCTTTTCTTGCCAAGTGCAAGTAGCTAATTCATTCAAATTTCTGTGTGGAAAAGAATAACTCCATAGCAACCTTAAAGCACAGGAAAATGTCAAAGGTGTTTCTTAATCTGTTTCACAAATGATTATAATAACTGAGAAGTAAGCCAAGGGTAAGAAATCACCTTTTCCAAGAAGGAATTTATTGTCCATTTAGGGCTAGGAAAAATCTAACTCGGTGGGGATGATTATATCCTCTTAAATTTAGAAGATTTAGAAGAAACACACAAAAGAGCATTGTTATTTATTTCAGTCTGGTTTGGGATAGAGAACTGAAATCTGCAATATAACAGAGCAATAAGAAGACATTGAAATGATATGGAAAAACAGCTAGATTTTATTAGAATTTTTTGCTTGGGTTTTATTTGTTTTTATTATTGATATATTTTAGGTGATATTTTATGTAATCAGATAGATCCAGTCAGTGAGGGCCTTATTTTCTTTACTTGTGACTAGAAGAAGTAATATAGAAAGAACTTCACCAGAGAAGTATAGGAAGGAATATTTTATTCCCAAAATATCACTTTTCATAATAAAAGATATTCTTGAAATGTGACATATATTTACACATAAAGATTTCTGAATAGTAGCTGCTTTTTAATATTCCAAAATTGTAAATTCTATTAACTCTGGCCTAAGCATTTTTTCCCCACAAAACTAGATGGGTTTCATGCTCAGTTTGGCTTCTTCTTTAACCAACCTTGCTCCAGCCTTTGCAGCTGGCCCCAGGAAGTTTTGCATTTTCTTGGACTGACCTAGCCCAGGTATGACCTTGAGCCTTCCTGATGTACCTACCTTCTGCTTTGTGACCTTCCAAGACTTCTTCAACCCAGTGATGCGGAATAACTGTGGTAATCACTTTTCACTCAGGCATGTGTGTCGGGATGTTTATGCCTGTGTAGGATGATTTTGAAACATGGACATGCTGTCCTTTCTTCCCTGAAGAGCAAATATCAAGACCCACTTAAAGTTTCCTTCTCATCAGTAGTAGTCTCGTAGAAAGTGGCTCATTCACCTTTCCTTCCCTATGCTCTTCTCTAACTCCAGAACTACCTTCTAACCAACACATTGGAAAACAAGCCCAAGAAGTCAGGGAAACCCACAAGGTTCCAAGAATGGCCCCAGAAAGCTATCAGATAGGGTTGTTTGGTGATGGTAAGTGAGGGAGCTGTGGACAGGCAAGAGAGGCTTGGTTCTAAGCTAGGTCACAGAACCAGGCTCCCCTGGAGCTGTGGCTCATGGGGAGGATGGGACCCAGAGGGATTATAAAAGGTGCAGAGTTGATTATTTTTGTAAGCTAGTTTGGAAGTCAATGAGAATGAACAATCACAGCACACTGGGGTAATGAACCATAAGAATGAATATGGGAAAGAACCATGGGAATATTTCTTATAGACCTTACAAGTAACTTTTCTGAGAATATTGCTGTGAGATGTTAAATTTGCTAATTTCCTTACTGGTAACTTGCCCTTAGGTTAATCTTATAGCCATGAATCCACCAGCTTAAAGCAATGTCACTACCATTTCCTCGGCCATTTTGCACCTTTGGCCCAACAGCACAGGTGACCAGTATTGACAAGGACTGTTTAAAGATGCTTACTCAATTTCCTCAGTGGCCTGGGTAGACTCTTGACCAAGAATATATGCGCACAGATGAGTATTCACCATCGTATCGAAGACAACATGATCAGTAATGAATTCTCTACTGAACTGCCACAGATCTAGATCTGTTGTAGACAACAGGTGGCCTTAGTGTGATTACTTGTGTGAATGTGTGTGTGTGTGTGTGTGTGTGTGTGTGTGTGTGTTCTGCATCAGCAGAGTCCAGCAGGTCACACCCCTAAATCCCTTTCTTTATCAAATGTTTAAGGATTATCCAAAGTCCGAAATTCCTTGCCCTATTGCCCATGCTATGTTTAACTGGTTCACATATTAATTTTTTTTGGCTGTTCAATAAAAATGTCACTGAGTGCCTGTGAACAGAACCTACATCCACAGTACATCAGAGCTGTGATGACAGTGGGTTGACCCTTGTTTTAAATGTCTCCAAGGGTCAAATTACTTTCTCTTCTCCCAGGCTCTGCTCTAGATGCAACTAGCCCATTCTTGGCTAACTCCAAGGTTACTTTCTCCATCCCTCAGTCTTTGCTTTGACAAGCAGCTAGACCACCTTGGATAGATGACTCCATGGGATAGTGTCTATAATTCAATGGCTGTGTCCCCCAATTAGGTAAAAGTCCTGAAAAATGAAAGTAACAAATTTGGCCTGGCCAACTTCAGCTCTAGCTACACCTTAAAACCAGAGGCCCTCGATGGCAAGGAAAGCCTGTTTGTCCTCTGGCTGCGGGCATGCTGACAAAAAGCACGTGCAACTCAAATTGAGCTATTCAAGGTAAAAGGGGGCTGCAAAGAAGAGTCTATGCTATCTGAAAGTCTGAAAGGAAAACAGTGAGGCCCTTGGTCCTGACATGCAGACATTGAGGTAGATGAGCTGGAGGTCTCATTCTGTTGGAGATTCTGCAAATGCTACACCTGAGACGTTTTCTCATGGGAGGACACTTATCCTTCTACAGTGCTCCAAATCACTGCTCCACAGTGACATCATATACCTTACTGTTAGTGGAAGGCTCTTGTGTGAGTCATGTTCCATGCATGAAACCTACATGATTAATAATCATGTTGGCATTGAAAGGGCCTCTCTGAACACTTGCCCTTCCCTGTGCTGAAACCCTGGCAGACAAGACACAAAGCCACAAGATCAAAGGTTGAATCATGGTGTGAAAATGCCCTGCAGTGACTGTACCATGTGGGGAGTGGCAGACAAACATGTTTGGGAGATGTCACATCAGAAACTGATCTGTGGAAAGTTTATTCAAATCTTTTCACTTAAAAAATGATTTAAATGTTCACATATGTGAAATCTGAATGTGAATATCTGAAAAAAATAATCCAGTATTACTGAAAATTATATAATAGAAAAATACATTTCTATTCTGTGTAAAAATATAATCCAATTATCACGAAGAAGCAACCAAAATACACGCAGCCAAAACATTAGAGAATGCATCATAGAAGTGCATTTGACCATAAATATGCCTTGTCTTTTCTAGTATTTTATAATCTGTCTCAGGATGTCATAACTGACTTGCGCTGATCTAATTTGAATTTCAATACTGGTGGTGATAGGACCTTGGGATGGACTATAATACCCTAGAAATATAAGCCACTGTCTTGTAACCATGAGTAGTTGGTATAATAGACCCAATACTACGGAGGCAATATCTAAAATTGGGGAAATTATTTGAACCCTAAAGTAAGTCATATCTGAATTCATTACCCCATTACATGAAGCAATAAATTTCCCTTCTCTTTAGAGAATTTGAAGTTGAGTTCCATCTCTCAGTGAAGAAAGAAAAACTAGATATTAATCACTAAACTCTTGAAGACATTTGAAGACAGAGCTTTTTGTTTTCTTATATAACATTAGCTAATTGTTTCAAATGTGGCCCTTGCCAGCCTAAATAGATTTTCATTTCTTAGTGTTTCTGTCATTGCTTCAGGAAAGACTTTTCTTGTTCTGTTTTGATTTTTCCTTTGTGTTCTTGTGACACCTATTTCTCATACTGTAAACACACAGATAGATGGATGGAAGGTATCTAAGTAGCTGATAAATATTTCATGTCAGTAATAGAGACATTTTCATTCTCTTTTCTTTCATTGAGTATATGCAAAGTTTTTCTACAAAAAATAACTCATGCTACAATTTTTTCATTAGGATGACCAAACCATTCAAGATATTTTTTTCATTGTTCTTGTGAATTCTTCTGTTTTTATCCGTGTGTGTGTGTGTGTGTGTGTGTGTGTGTGTGTGTGTGTGTGTGTTTGTGTAGTGTTGGGGTCAAATCCAAGGCTCCTTTCATACAAAGCAAGCAAAATAAGCTACATTCCTAACCCTATAAACCAGCTTTTCCATGTGACCAGAGCTACTCTTTTTACATTGAGACAGTCTAATTACACAAGTAGAGTTTCAGCATTCCACCCTATGTGATACTGTCCTGTTGGCCTTCAGGCTCAGGCTGGGCTTGTTGGCATCTTTAATGGTTTAGACACTCACAGCCTTCCTTTCCCCACCGGTATTCTTATTCAACATTTTAAAGATCAGAAACCAACCGTCAGCACAAGGAAATGACTCAGTCAGCATTGGAACCACTTATTTCTTGAAATTATAAAAGTCATGTGGAAGAAGTGACAGGGTCGCCAACATGGACAAGTTGTTACCATGGCAGGAGGCCCAAGGGGTGGTATTAGCAATGTCTTTTAAAGCCATGTTTTGGCACCTAAGCCCCTGTGAAGCCAGTACACCATCTGGCAGGGAGGCGAGGTGCCATTTTAACAGATGGACCTAAGTGCGGTAGCTCATAGACTAAGCACTCCTTTCAGCCCTGGTCCCAGGACGTTTTCAATAGAAATGCTCAACCAACTCTGTTCAACACCTCACTTTGATTTCCTCAGTGAAATGAGATATTTCTTATTTTCAGTGAGGAAGATAGAAAAGATCGCTTAAGAGTCGGGTGCTATTGGAGTAGGAGGTGGCTGTCACAGTTTTAGCAAACTGAACCTTAATATTTTATCAGCCTCTGTCGAACAGTTTACAACAGCCCAGTTTGCTTCATAGCTCACTGCATGGAGAGAAGCTTAAGAAGTGACTGAAAAACAAATTAGTGTGTCATTTCTGTTTTCCTTTTGATGTCCTAGAATGCACTTGAATTGAGAGGGGAAAATCTAGCAGTCATTTGTTACTTGGATAAATTTATTGAGCACTTAATTAAGGTTTAATGATACATTGTGATTCAAGGAAGTCAATTATACAATAGTTGCTCTCCAGAAACTTATCAACTTGTTGGGGAATTAGAAAACATACATGTGCTGTGTTAAAGTGTGCGTGTGTGTCTGTCTGTGTCTGTGTGTGTGTGTGTGCATTTCAATACATGCTCTTTATTGTGGTCTATTTCAGATTTGGATGCTTTTCTAAGTATGCTGTATCATATACAGATCTTCTTGTTATAATGAGTACTTTGTAAATTACACTTAAGAATCATAAATACTTTTGTATTTTTTTATTGTCCATAATGAGTTACATTAATTAGTGGGCAAACAGTGAGTTGTTATCCTCAATTCCCCGATGCCCCCCCATCCCCAATCAGCTGGATATCCTCTTCCGTGGGTCATCTGAATCAGTCCTTGTGACAGGGGACCTTGGATAGTCTAGTATTCAGCCAGGTTCTCCTGGCCCTAGTATGTTGTTACTGAGGAGTGCCATGCCTCTGGATAGTCTCCCCCACCATGGCTCTCACAATAAAAAACTGCACTAGGGTTTACAAATTATTGCTTCTATTTTTGGATTTTGTGATTATTGTCATTGTTCTTATCAATGCAAATACAGTTTTAAGAAATTATTAAAACAAAATCATTCTGTCTTTTCAATTACTTTCATAGAAAATATTTTTAGAAGGATCTTTTTAAAGGATGTTTCACGTTTTTCTTTTTAAAATATCTTATTTATTTATTTGAGAGAGAGAGAGAAAGAGAAAAAGAAAGGCAGACAGAGAGAGAATGGGTGTGCCAGGGCCTCCAGCCACTGCAAATGAACTCCAGACACATGCGCCATCTTATGCATCTGGCTTTATAAGGGCACTGGGGAATTGAACTTGGGTCCTTCTGCTTTGCAGGCAAACACCTTAACTGCTAAACCATCTCTTACAGCCCAGAAGTACATTTTTTTGTATCAAAGGGAGTAAAATATTTATTAAAGATTCTTTATATATGATAAAATATACTGTTAAATAATTATTAAGTCTATATTTTGTTTCAGGTATTAAACGAGACATTTATAGTCCCAAACCTTTCCTTAACATTCACAACCTCCATCATTGTTTGTACGTTTTAATTCACTTCACTTGATAAGGACTCTAAGAGAGCTTCTAGCTTCAAGGACCATACTTTGCCTTAGAACTTTTCCTTCAGGTTGTTTTTGTTGTTGTTATTATTTTTCTAGGAAGAGTCTCGCTCTAGCCCAGGCTGACCTGAAATTCACTACATAGTCTCAGGGTGGCCTCAAACTCACTGTGATCCTCCTACCTCTGCCTCCCCAGTGCTGGGATCAAAGGTGTGGGCCACCACCCCAGGCTTTCC
Source organism: Zapus hudsonius (assembly GCA_004024765.1). NCBI lineage: Eukaryota > Metazoa > Chordata > Mammalia > Rodentia > Dipodidae > Zapus > Zapus hudsonius. Next base: position 5,393 of record PVHP010028430.1, on the reverse strand, counting down.
TTCAGTTTCCCTTTCACTATCCTACCTTGATTGGAAGACGAGAATGCTTGCTGTTCATGTACTTGGGAAAGTCAGTAATATAGGTTATTTCCTTATCCACTTGGTTCTGACACCGTTCTGCCTAGTCTATGAAGCCTAGTCTTCTGTCTCCCTAAAGTTTCCTTCTTTAAGTCTTTCTCTGGACCAATTCTTCAGCCAAGCCTTATGGAAGGAAAGAGGAATTATTGCTTGGAAATAATAATTTGCATACTGGTTGGCGAGCTCCCCGGAGAAGGGAATTATAAGTTAGCTCTTATAAATCATCTTGTCTTTCCTGCTGGTGGTGTGATGCAGAGGAAGTATGAAATTGGTTTTAATGAGAACTCTATATTTCAACTCAAGTCTGAGGATATTTTCTATATTTCAGGGTTTTCCATCAAGACAACCAGAAAGATTAAACATTTGATGTATTAGTCACATTATTTGTTATTTTTCAATATTTGTTTTATGTGTACATGACTCATTGTCTCACCCGGCTGTAAGATCCTTGAAGTCAAGAATTAGATATCACATGCAGTTCTACGACAAAACGCTCTTAGAATGGAACACATTATTCACATTGTATAAATTACCTTCCTGTGGACAGAAAGGCAAGTAATGCTTCTCTAGAGTCTTTATATTTCACATTTCCAAGGCGATTATTCTTTTCATGTTTTTATTCTTAAACTATCATCAGGATGCATAGTCATTCAACTATCATTTTATAAAACAGTGTTATACATAATATGTTCACAGTAATTCATCATTTGTTCTGCGAGATGAAATTTACACTATTTTTCAATATCTCGTAGCAAAGTCTGGTGTGTGGAAATACTCAGAAGACTACCAGTTCTCTTGGGTTTGCTGCACTCTTCCGTTTGGAATCAATTTGTGTGTGTGTGTGTGTGTGTGTGTGTGTGTGTGTGTGTGTGTGTGTGTATGTACACACACACACACACACACACACATATATATATATATATATATATATCTTTTATTTCAGAGAGTTAACCTGTTCAAAAATACTATTGATGATAACAGTATAGTTCCAAACCATGAAATCATAAAATTATTCTGTGAATAAATATACATTATACATTTGAACCATTTATTTTAATTATAGAAATAACAATAGGCAACAAATATGTAAGTATCTGTAGATGGATTAAAGAATATTTGAAGAAAAAATGAAATAAACAGCTGCTTGTTTCTCAGGTGGGATGGGGTTACACTGGTTATTTCTCTTCCATGACAAAAGTAGCCACAGGCTTCATTTTTCTCATGGCCATGACAGAACAGCTCTCTAGGGTTCAGAAATTTACCCCCCCCAGAAAAACATTTTTGCTAGTGTGTGAAATAATATTTTTGTTCATGTTCTTGTGTTTTCAAGTAAAATTTAGCATGCAGGTTAGTCTCAATGGCTCAAGATACTGAAATCAAAAACACTCCAAGAAAGAACAACAGTGGGATATTTTTCAAGAGCAGATGAGAAGCTGAAATACTTGCAAATGATATGCACACAGGCGTTTGATAGCCATGTTAATTTCCTTCTTCCCTGTAAGTTAATGTCACTGATGAATGCAGACAAATCACAATAGGTCTGCTGGAACAGTAGTGCATGCAACATTGCAGAATTGCTATGGAAGGATTGACTTGGTCGCATTTATGGATGTTGTTATTTCTGGAATTTTTAGTGAAAGCTCTGCGAATTTCCTTTAACTGTCACCCTTAAAATGCTAGAGAATCTCCTGTATATGTGTACATTTTCAAGTGTACAAAAATCCTCAGAGTTAATGATGGAAAAATCAAGCCAAAAAAGATATGGATTTTTTTTAGAAATGCCAAATTGAAAACAGTTATGAATTCATATTTCTTGTTAGAAATTTATATTTCTTAGCTGTTTACTTTTCTCTGAAATAAATATGTTACAATTAATCATAAAAATTATAGCATATCTATTTCACAAAACACTAAACAGCCAAGAAAACAAATGGCAAATCTGTCCCAAGCTTACACTTCATAAAAAGCAAGAAAGAGAAGAACACACTCAACATGAATCCATATGCACTTAGGAAAGAGTGACACCAGGCATGGAGAGATTGCTCCATGGTCCAAGGTGTTTTGTGTGCAAAGCCTAGTGGTCCAGGTTGGATTCCTCAGTACTCATGTAGGGCCGGATGCACAAAGTAGAGCATGTGTATGGGGTTTGTTTGCAGTGGCAGGAGACCCTGGCACAACCATACTCGCTTTCTCTTTCTATCTGCTTCAAAAATAAATAAATAAATAAGTAAACAGTGACATCAAGTGAGTGACTAACTCAAATTCAAGTTATTTGTTCAAAGAACTTAAGAGAATTCAATAAAAATGTCACATCAAAGATTTTAAAGAAAATATAATATTAATTTTTCAAAAGTTCTGTGTGAGACATAAACAATTCTTATTTATTCCATATAAACTTTGTAGAATTTCTGTGTTATCATTAACACAGCAAACAAATATTTTCTATGTGTGTGTGTGTTTAGTGCTGAGGATTGCATGCGTTCTGCCATGAGGTTATACCACCATTCCAAAATATGTTTAGATTCTTGATTTTAAAAAAAATTGTAAAATAGTGCTTTACAGTAATTTTATTTAAAATAATCAATAAAATATCAGCATATGTATACTACTAGATAGTTAGGCTTAGAGAAACTCAGAAAGAAATTTTGCCATAGCTACTGACTATAAGAGCTTTGGGCAAATTAGATCATTCACTATGATCAATTTTTTCATTTTTATGCTAAGAACAAATCATATCTCTTGCTTTATGACTGAATTTTGTTAGATTCAAATGAGATTGTGAATGCAATAAACACTCACACAGTTTAAATCTAGCACTTGAACTTTTTTCTTTAATTGATACATATAACCTAAAATAGAGCCGGGTGTGGTGGCGCACGCCTTTAATCCCAGCACTCGGGAGGCAGAGGTAGGAGGATCACCGTGAGTTCAAGGCCACCCTGAGACTACAGAGTGAATTCCAGGTCAGCCTGGACTAGAGTGAGACCCTACCTCGAAAAAACAAACAAACAAACAAAAACCTAAAATATAGCTAACCATGAGCAGCTTTGTGATGTTTTGATGCATGAATACATTTTGTAATGTTTAAATCAGATTAAACATATTAATCCTCCCAAACATTAGTACTCCTTGATTACTCATTGGTCAGCCTTTCTTGATCCATTTTTATATGTATGTCAATATGTAGCATGCCATCAAATTCTATAATATTGAAAACAATGTTATTTTGAAAACTTCTGGATAAAGCTAGAGACATTTCAATATGTCATTAACTTTCGGCAGCTGGGTGTATTCCTAACATTTAAAGGTCAAATGTAGGTGAGCATTGGCCTGTTGTCTAGGGAAAAGTTACTTTTTCCCATAGGACTTTCACTGTGTCAATTATAATACCCATGAGAAAGCAGAAATCCTAGAATTATTACTGATAAATATATCTAGTGGTTATTAATCTGAAAATCAACTTCTTGAAAACTACTTTGCCAAAGATTCAATTTTTAGACTATTCATTGCATTGGACAAATATTCCAATTTGTTATTTTGATTCAGGAAATATCAGTATTTTTTTAACTGATTAGATACAAAAAATTATATCAAAATTTCAAGGATTGTTCACTTTACTAAAAATTACCCAGCAGTAAGCACCTAATTCCATTTTTTTGAATTCTGAAATATCCTTATTTATTTTTATTGATACATAAAAATGGTACAAATTAATGGGTATGTGACGCTTGGATACATGTGTACTTTGTATAAAGTTCAAATATGGGTAAACATGCCTATCTTAAAAAATATCTGTATTTATTTGCAAGCAGACAGACATACAGAGAAAGAGAGTGAGTGAGTGAGTGAGTGAGTGAAAGAAAGAGAAAAAGAAAGAGAGACAGGGCATGCCAAAGCCTCTTAGTATATAAGCTAACTCCAGATGTACCACCTTGTGCGTCTGGCTTTATATGGGTATTGGGGAATTGAACCTAGTCCAGCAGGCTTTGTAAACAAGCACCTTTGACTATTGAGCAATCTCCCTAACCCTATCTTTAAAAATATTTATTTTTATAAGAAGCTTATTTTAAAATAAGAAGTGAATATAATATTTATTCAATACAGTCAAATCATATTTTTAAAATTTTCTGAAAAATTAGGTAAATTTGGCAAGTTGTTTATTTACTAAGTTTACACTTTGGAGATGAATCTTGTGATAGGTAGCCTGCTTCTTTAAGGCAGGCCGGGAGAGATTTATTACGTGTTCGAGCAGAGGAGAGAGGGCTAGAAAGGACATCTGTGTGTGGGAGATTAAAGTTACACAAAAGACCTTTGCAAGATTTCATTGATGGATGTGGAACCAACATAGGATTGGATTGATTGTCAGTAATCAGAGCGTAGCCAAGAACAGCTTTCCTAATGATCACAAGGACACAGGCAATCACACAAAGTCTCAATGACGTAGAGAAAATGTTCTCCTGTCCTTCCTTGAATGCTACACATGCATAACTGGCCAGCATAAGAGACTCCTGGACAATGCTGACGGGAGGAAACACCTGCATTCTTTGCCCAACAATTCACACAGCTGTACTTTGAACAGATCTTGAACTAAGTTATGCGAGTCATGCTTTAACTTGCGACAGCTTGCAAATGACATTCTCCAGAAATGGCCTCTGCATCCAGTAAGTTTCATGGGTTTATTTCATGCAGTTTTAGTTAGAAGAGCCTCTGGCCAGGTCTCTGGCTCTGGTTAGGTATAAGACCTCACACTAGAAAGGAGGGAAATGATGGCAGGCCAGCTGCCTGGCTCCTCCCACTCAGAAATTGGAGTAAATTTTAAGATACAATTTTTGCAAATTGTACAAATTACAATGTCTTTTTAAGTTGAGGGTACTGGTGCATGTCTGCAACCCTAGCACTTGAGAGGCAGATGCTGGAGGAACTTAAGTTGGAGGGAACCTTGGGACCCTGCCTCCAAAAAACAAGAGAATGGAAATAAAAAATCAAGACAATTAGCAAGGAATTTAAGGAAAAACTGAACTGGTACAATGAAGTTGAACTGAATAACAATTCTTCAGGGAACATTTATTTAGTCATAAAAGTGTAAACACATGTATGTGTGTTTAATTTTGATTATGAAGGAAAATGTTAACATGTAAAGTATATTCTGTCCATTGGAAGTGGACAGGTATGTGAGCTGAAACAGATGAGGCAAATGATAGAATTTTAATCACATAAAGTCAAAATTACTTTCCATAACTGATGCACAAAGAGCCAAAGAACTAATAGATTATTTTCAAATTTCAAAGAGAGTCAACTTTGCAGTAAGAATATTT
>PVHP010028429.1:0-23094 GCA_004024765.1 Zapus hudsonius | reverse complement strand
CACAGTTTCCAAGAGTCTCAGTCAATCATGGTGAGTGAATTCACAGCTGCCTGAGTGTGTCATGGAGGGTCCTTTCACTGTGGCAATCAGGAAACAGAGTGAAAGACCAGAAACAGGGTCCGGATATAACCTTCAGAGTCTTTCTCAGGTAACCTACTCTGGCAGCATGATCTCACCTTCTAAAGATTTCACAGATTCCCAGAAGAACATCATAAGCTTGGGACTTACTTTCAAACATGAACCTGTGGAAAACATTTTGGATTCAATAAGCAGAGTGTATAAACATGCCAGCCATAATTTACAAACCAAGAAATTAATGTTTGATAATAGTTTCTCCTTCATAGACCAAATGGCATCTCTGTGCAGAGATATAAAGTGATGAGATATATCACAGGCTTCTAAGAAACCATGTGGACATATTAAAGACCAAATAAATGTTAATTATTTAAGCATTGTTTAATGTTTAAAAGCAAAAAGGATAAATAAATTCACCTTGAAAAGATCTTTCAGGATTTCAACCATTCAATTGTTACGTCTTGTCATCTGTGTTCTCCTCTTCATGTCTCTGTTCTGTAACTGTAATCATTCATTCTTTGTTGTGATTATCTAATTAAAATTATCTCCTTCATTAAATCATAAGCTCCTCAGGGACAGCATCTGTGTCAATTTTTGCTCAGCACTGCATCTCCAGCACTCTTCATACTACCAAGAAGGTACTCGATGCGTATTGTTAGCTAAATGATCCCCATGGAATTAGACTAATAATCACTCACACACAGGAAAAATCAGTGGATCTATTATTAAAACATCATGGAAGACTTACTTCCCTACTTCACCAATCCTTCTGTAGGAATAGCTGCTTAGGTAAAAATATAGTTAAGGGAATATATTTTACTATTGTTCTGAAAAGAATAAAATTAGGCATCTCAATGCATCATGCTTTGGCTTTTTTCTGCAGATGAATGTGGATATTCATAAAGGCCAAAGAAATTAGGCTGAACAACTCTGAAACGGATGCTAATCAAAAACCAAGATGATTTTTCAGGGCAGGAAGGATTGAAGAGAGCAGGTGCAAAACTAAAAGCATGAAGTCCTGAACAGAAAACATAATGGCAGGGAAAGGAGAGACATCAAGGAGAGACAGACAGAAGCTGCTGACAATGCACAGGTACTTGTTGCTCAGCACACTAGAGGTGATGTTCTAGAAAGCTCCAAGTCACTGGGACAAACTTCCAAACCAGACAGTTTATGGGAGGAAGGGATTTACTTGACGCTTACAGAATAAAGTTCCATAATGGGGGAAGAAGCTGGTTCTCTTTCACAGATCCAAGAAGAGAAAAAACCACCAGTAGCCAGCCAGTACCACACAAAGGCACACACAGTAGGGAACAGGCAGCCAGCAGCAGGAACCCAGACAGAGCTCAAGGGCTCTGTATAACTTTAGACTTTGGAAATCAGATCCACTCCCCCACCCCCATGTGACAGCTCCTCCAGCCAGGGGGGCTGGAGACAAACTTTTCATAAAAATACCCAAAAGTATTGGGGGGCATACATTCAAATGGTCACAGGTGGCGTCACTGCCCAGCAGGCATCCAGGTCTAAAGTGACTGAGGCAGAAAGATAAGGAGAATCATCGTGCTTAAGCCCCTCCTCTTGTCCTCAAGCTACCTGTAGAGCCATCTCCTGGCAAGAGCCAACAGGGAGACAGGATACTCAAGAGTCTGAGCAGTGAAAGAAAGCAAAAAAAAAAAAAAAAAAGTGCAGGACTTTAAGGGATCCCACAGCAAATGAGAGATGGAGAAGAGAAAGAAAAAGAGGTAGAAGAGAACAGAATCAAACCAAAGAATATGCAGAGTAGAAAAAAAGATCAACAGTTCATAAAATAGGAAATTAAAAGAGAAAATAGAAATGACTAAACCAAATTCAGTTCAATTCCTAACTGACCCATCCAAATATGAAAGAAAATAATACCCAATAGATTAATTAGCTCAGAGAGAGCTAGTCACTGGAGCCTTGGGTGGTATGGGTGTAGAAGAATGTCACTGCTCACTGAGCTACTACTGGACATTGGCCCCTGTTCTGGATGATGGAAATTAGGAATAAGCAAGACAATATTTTAAAAGATAAAGCATTGGTTGTTTTTTCTAGTAAAAAAGGACAAACAACAAATAATCAGTAATATCAACTATTCAAGAATTTAAAACGGGATGAGGAGGTGGAGATTATGAGCCTCTTCACTCATGACCATTAGATAGAAAGACAACAGTTAAGCTCAGCTGTTGACAATGGCCAGACCTGTGCAGAGTTAGCATGGAACTTTCTAGATCCTAACCATAGAAAGAAGCTCCACATGTTAGAGAGACTGAAAGAAAGCTAGTGTGGTGAGATGAGAGAGGAGAACAGAAAGGGAGGGTAAGGGAGATGGAATCCCAAGTACAAACATTTGCAAGTCTACAGGCTTTGCATCCCAAGGCTGTGAGAATTTGCCTTCATTCTTAATGCAGTGCAATCCTCACTGGATGGCAGGTGTGAAGGAGGAAACTGAGCTGCCACTGCATCTGTCAATTTAAAGTGGTGGTGCCTCAGCCCAGGCTGGCTGACTAGGAGATGGAAACATGGCCAGGTTCCAAGAAGAGACTTCAGGGAGGCACTGCAGGAACTAGAGGGAAGCTTTGTGTGGAGGGAGGGAGGGAAGGACAGAGGGAAGGAGGGAGGGAGGGAGAGAGAGAGAGAGAGAGAGAGAGAGAGAGAAAGAAATAAGGAAAAAATGATATAAGGATCAAGCACATACATACTAAAAGGGGTTGGTAGTGTCCACAAGGAAGTGAAAAATATTTGGGAAGGAGCCAGGATAACTTGCTTACTCTTTTGGATATACGAAACAAAGATATATACTCACATTACAGCGACAAGTACAGTGTGTAACTCTAGTATTATGATTTTGAATTAGAACCACACTAAAAGGTTTTTTTTTTTTTTTTTTAAGAAAAGATGTGATCATGGAAACATTTAGAAACAGCCATCTGTCATGATTGGATCCAGGTGTCCCCCACAAACAAATGAATATGTTCTGATTGATTGATCCTCAGCTGATGGCAGTTTGGGTCTTACAACCTTCATGGAACTATGTTGTTGGGGGCTTATGGGGTTATGTGTTTGGCATACTTTCCTGCCATTGTTTGAAGTGCTGTGGTAGAGGTGATGTCCACCCCTTTGCTCATGCCTTCATTTTCCCTGCCAGGATGGAGTCTCCCCTTGAGTCCATAAGCCTAATAAACCCATTCCTCCACAAGCCGCTTTTTTTTTTTCTGTGCAGCAGCTAGAAAGCTGACTTCAACACTGTTCAAGGAGATGATAGTGCCACTTCCTGAGACGGAGACACCTGAGCAGAAACTTTATTGCATGTGTGTGAGACAAGATATTATGTATCCCAGGCTGGCCTCTGACTCTCTAGATAGCCAGTGATAACCCTCAAATTCAGATCATCATACCACCTCCTCCTGATTACTAGGATTATGAAATGCACCCTTACTCTTATTTTTGGAGACAGAAAATATGAGATAACTAATATGTGGAGATACCTAATGTGCAGTGGGATGTTTATATAAGAGTACCAGGGAGAAATAAAATAAATAGATATGCAGATGTGCGAGATGTGAACAGGGTGACATTTAAAGCTATGCCTTGGAGAATCCGCTTGGGAGACCAGATGACTAGAAAAGAGGTGTACAGGGAACATCTGGGAGGGCCTCCAGCATGTTGAAGTCAAGCAGAGGAGAGCCAGCAGCCAGCATGCCAGGGCATGCGTGGGCAAAAGGAAGCATGAATCATGGAAGTCAGGAGAAGAGCTTCAAGAAGGGGCAAGCTCAAGATTAGTGAGGTGACAGAGGTGGCAGAGGTGGCAGAGGGCTTGTCTACCCAAGGTTCAATCCTTAGCACAAGGAAAAAAAAACACCCAACAGGAGGGAGAAAATAAGTTAAATGACACAGACATACAGAGATAAAGCAGAGGAGATTCACTAGCTGTGCAACATGAGTATCCAGGCCATTAACAAAAGTCATCTCTCTGTGCTAGGGATGAACACACCTAATCACCCAGCAGAATGTGGGGAGAGAAGAAAGAAATAACAAAAATGACCATTCTAGAATATTTGCTTTGAGTGGGAGCACAGACGGGGCTTCAGCTAGAACAAATGCAGAATTAAGTAAAGACCTTCTTTCAAGTTGTAGGATGGAAGAGCCGATGAACAAGTGTGTCTCTGTTAAGAATGACCGAGTGGATCTCTTTTTTTGTAAGGTTAGGAAAATTTGGGACCATTGTGGAAGAAGGGGTGGAAAACTTGTAGGAGCCACAGGGGGAGAAGGGGGATCCTGTGGTCTTCCCTCCATCCCCACAGAGACTGACCGATGCATTCTTGACCCCATGGGAAACATTAGAAACCCCACTGAGGAGGGTCCTCAGTGGACTGGGGGAAGCAGAGAGAGAACATAAGAGTATTACCTGATTAGAATATGACCAGCACCCAATAATAAGAAAATTTGTAATAATTAAAAAACAGTAGAGGGACTTGTTGGTGGGAGGAAGGGGGCAGATAAAAAAGTAGGGGTGGTGAGGGAAAAGAGAGAGAGGTGAAGCAACTATGATCAAAATACATTTCATACATACATAAAAATTATTAAAAATAGAAGAGAGAATAGCTGGAAAGGACTCGGAGGGGACATCCAAGAGGAGTGAAGGGATGATGGTGGGATGGCACACGGTCATTTCTGTTATTTCTTTCTTCTCTCCACACATTCTGCTGTGGGATTAGGTGTGTTCATCCCTAGCACAGAGAGATGAATTTTGTTAATGGCCTCTCCTCTGCTTTGATCTCTGTATGTCTGTGTCATTTAACTGATTTTCTTCCTCCTGTTGGTTTTTGTTTGTTTGTTTTCTGGTGCTGAGGATTTGTACTACGATTATGGTATAGTGTATACATGTATAGTTGTTGCTATAAAAGTTAACAAAAGAATAACTAAGTGGAGGGGGTCATTGAAGATGCAAAAAAAAGAAGGGAAAGGCCAATTATACTTATTTATTGGTAAAGACAAGATAGAAAGATAGGTAGCTGCAACTGTGGGTGGGGAAATAGAAAAATCACTGGAGACCAAAGAAAGAACACTGAAGTCATTGAAAATGGCCTCGGAAATAGAAACAGAAAAGAAGACCATGAAGCAAGCATCAAGACATTATCAGCAAATGAAGGCGTTAGATGGTTTCAGCAGGATGCATGGCAAGACCTGATAGCCTAAAATTCACACAGAGAAGTAGTGGATTTGACAGGAAAGATAAAAGGTACTTTGCAAGCAGCTCCCTTTCTGCGCTGAGGTTCTTGGGGTAAAAGAGAAGTAATGTCTCCCACGCAGCTCTCTCTAGAGGAGACCATTTGTATTTCATATCCAGATTACTAGTGGTGAAGGGCAAGGCAACTCGGAAGCCCTCAAAGTTATGATAGTATATGTTACATTCATCTGTCCTCACCAAGACATGTTCAAGGCTACTGAGACACTAGAAAAGTGAGTTTCAGATATTCAGCCGTGGAACCCTTATTTTGTAAGTGGATATAAGTCTAGACATAATCAGGACTGGAATTTTGATCCCTCCTACACCCCAGTTCTAGAACTCCAGAGAGAAAGCCTCAGATGCTCTGAAGGAATAAAGGGACTTGCTGCTGATACTCTTGGACAATTTCATCTCTAACCAATCTACACATCTTATATGCAGTGCTGATAGTATACACACCCCTCTGGCTAATTTCCACAGCCATGACATATGTGGTAAAGCCTCACTAATTCTGAATAATGAGATGAATGTGATTCAGTAACAAAACCAAATTGTAGACATTTTGCTAACAAATTGCAATTTTATTATTCTCACGTTGAGAATATATTAGAACCTGAACTGTAAATGGATATTATTAAGTTAAATGGAATAAGCTTATGTAAAATTACAAGTCACTATAGGCCTACATAACATGATGATATACCACAAACATGTAAATCCTTAAGCATAAGAGAAATAATTGTTGTGGCTGAGAAACTGAAGACAGAAATGAAAGGATCTCTAATTTGTTGACCTCAATTTGCAAAGCTATTATAATTTAAAGTTTCCCTTAAATCCATGACTCCAAAGAATCAAAGATTTCTGAAAAACGACTTGTTCCAATATTTGCTTGGAAAACATAACATGTACAAAATTCTTCCCAATCTGAAATGAAGAGGGCTGTGGATAATGAAAGACAAAACCACCGGTTTTTAGGAGACGATGTTGACGATGCTGTAAATGTTTTAAAGCAAAGTTGGCCGATGCACCAGGTTGCTGCTCACACAACTCATGGTCCACAACCCCATGGAGCACACCAGAAACCCCAGTAAAGACGGTCCTCAACCAAATGAAGGCAGGGAGAAAGACATCTTTGGTAGAAATACGTGACTTGTCCATACAAAGTTTCTACTTATTAAATAAAAATTGAAAAATCAATAATCAGGGCTAAAGAGTTGGCTCAGCAGTTAAAGGCACTTTCTTACAAATCCTAGTGACTGGGTTTGATTCCCTAGTACCCACTTAAAGACAGATATATAAAGTGACAGTGCATGCCTCTGGAGTTCATTTACAGTGTGGCAGGAGGCCCTGGCACACCCATACTTCTCTCTCTTTCTCTCTCAAATAAATAAATAAATATTTTAATTCGATAATCAAAGCATGACATGTCAAAGGTCAATGTGATTACAAATCTCCAGGAATCATATGAGAATGCTGATTCTGACTGTGTATGTCTAGGTTTGGAGCTGGGGTTCTGCATTCCCCACAGGTACTGGTATCTGTGCTTCAGGTAAGGACCACATGGGGAATAGCACTAATGTGCAGACTGATTTTATAGGAGAAAGCCGAATGCCTGTTGGGCTGCTTTTGTGAGAACAGAGAAGAAAATTTTATGATCATTTTATTACAAAAATTGTGGCATATATTTTACCTTTACTAAACAGCATGATCTTTTATCTTTGATCCTCTTCTGATTTCTCATCCACACTTCCCCAGTAGGGGGCCTTTTATTCTTGGTAAGAGTGGTTTGCACAAAGACATCAAGTAGAGAATTCCATCACCCAAAGCTCTGGTTGGCACAGGGTCCTTGCAATTCATTTCCTATTGAAACAGAAGTATTGAAGTATTGTCTCTGGGTAAGTTTAGTTCAATTCACTCATGTTTGCTGTTGGTTTCACAAAATGGGAATTTACGAAATTAGTGCTATCATACTCTTTGAGCATACTTACCATTTGATGAACACAAAAATATGAAGTTGTTTGAAATTTCAATAAATACCATGATTTTAAGAGCAAAATTAATAATAATAATAATAGTAGTAGTAGTAGTAATCAGGGCTGGCGAGATGGCTCAGTGGCTAATTGTGCTTTCTTGCAAAACCTGCCTGTCTGGTTTCAATTCCCCAAGCCATATGCACAAAGTATTGAATGCATCTGGAATTTGTTTACAGGGACAAGTGGCCATGTGTCCATGCATTCTATTTCTTTCTCCTTCATACATTCATATATATTCATTGGAGTTACAGACTCAGCAGGATAGGCTTAATAGCTCAAAGAGTATGCATCATCTAAAACTCTTGTTTTCTGAACCAAGAGACAGAGATTGTAGTGACATTGTGTGCCCATTATCCCATAAAAGAATTCTCATGGGGCCAAGGTTAAGAATGCTAGCATCAGCCAAACTTTCTTTGAACATTTAAATAATAATACAAGACTTCAAGCCTTAAAATGAACCCCAGATAATTCTTACCTTGTGGACTTCTCTGACTTATTAAAATATTCATAATATATTTATGAATATGTTATCAGTGTGGAATGCATAAATGTCATATACCTATCTGACATTTTCTTGATTGCTTTCTGAAAAATACACCAAGTTGTATGTTGACCTGTTTCTAGGTTCAATGTCAAATCATTTCACCTTGTCCATCACTGTTCATGATGTGGGTCCACATGAGCCTTTGCTACCAAAAAAACCTTAACAGAATAGCCACATGGTCTAGAAAGACATGGTCAGGGGAGGTGGAATGTAGGTCCCAGATGACAGACTCTCACAGCCAATGATTATTGTCCACACCATATGTCCCCAGTAAGCGGTGAAATATGCAGAAGACAAGCTCTCCGGCTTGAGCTGCTTGCCACTTAGGCCTGGTGAGCTGATCTGGCGCCAATTCAGGTAATTGCATCCCGTCGGCTCAAATTTCTTTTGCAATTTCAATCAGATATGCTATCCTCCTAAGCCTGCCTGCCCAGAATGAGAGCTCAGGATTCCCTTACAGCTGCTAAACAGCTGTGTGTTCAACCCAAGAGGTGACTTCATTTCACAAGTGGGTAAAATGATTCCTTGTTATTCTGTTTTTTTTTTTTTTTTGCCATCAGAGAAGTGTTGGGAGGAATAATTAATTAATTTAAATGTGTACAGCTTTTGAGATATGTTACAGAAAAGATAGGAAATACTCATTATGAAGCACTTTGTAGGAGATATGCATTGAAGTTCCATTGTGGGCATGAGATGGTTCTTAAACTATGTTCTGTCCTATTGAAATTCAGTAGGAAGTTGGTAGAAGCCAGCATTTGGTGGAATTTAGAGTTACATAACACGCTGTGTCTTTTCATCACTCTCAATGACAGCACTTAGAATACTTTTCTATATTTCCATGCTATTAACTACAGACTCTGGAAAGGTGTTTTTGTGTCCATCCATTTTCCCCCCAAGTGTCCTGTATGACTTTCAATGCATGGATCTTGCTCATCAAAATATGCTGCATGACAAAGTCATGTCTAAACTCATGTATCATTTTATAACATCTCATGATACTTTTTGTAATTCAGGAACTTGGGATACTGGAAAATTCTTTTGGTCCCTGTGATGTTGGCCCGCATGTGTCCTTTGGTTATCTTCAGCTGGGGATTCTATGGCTACGGAGAGTCCATGACAGTTGCCTTTCCAAGCTCATGCATGGGATGAGTTTTGTGAATCCAGACACAGTGGTATCCTACTGAATTTAATGTCTAGGCTTTGTTTAATGTGTTCAGCAAAGTGACCTATTGCATAGAGACTGGGGACTCCAACATCTCCAGGAAATAGCCACAAGTTTTCCAAAATGTTGGATCTAGAAAAACAAAAACTTAACATTTTACTTCTTTGTTTAAAATGGTCATTGATTCATTGAGAGGAACAATGAGAGGTCAATAGGTCCACCTTTTAATAAAATAAATATTAAAGAACGATGAGCTTTAATGTACCATAATGGACACATTAGTAATGCTCTTCTCTATGACAGCTTCAACAAGATCTGAAATTTTCACAAGGGGACTTTCACAATAAGCATCCCAATTTAGATATGAACTCAATGCCAACCTTTCATTTTTAATATTGGCTTAAACAGCAGTCGTTATTTCCTCAATGTTAGAACCTCTAACAATGTGCTAACTATAATTCTTCATATCTCTAGTCTCTCAATGACAGAACCACCACCCAAACTATCATTTATAAAAAAATTACAAATAATTTTAAGTATTCTAAATACATTTACACACAAATATTTTATGAGCTTTCCAATAGAGGTTTGGAAGATAGTATTATTTCCATTCTGCTGTTGAGAAATGTAAGATATAAATGGTTAAGTAATTTGCTTAATTTTTCCAGGCATAAACTATATATGATGGCTCATGTCTTTAATACTAGCACTTGGAAGGCTGAGGAGGAGGATTGCTATGAGTTTTAGGCCAGCCTGGGCTGCAGAATAAATTCTAGGTCAGCCTGGGCTAGAATGAAACTCGCCTCCCAAAAGGTTTCCAGACAGTGAGTGATGGCACTTCCATTTCCATTGATTGCCATCCAAACTAGGACCCCATTTGCTTTACATTATATTTCCTCATTGAGCTCTCCCTCACGATCTGGGCGTTCTTGATGGAGTCCAAGGATCCTACCTCACTGCAATGGTGATGTCTCTGGTATAGGACAAAACAGGTCTCTGGCTAGATTCACATTTCCACTGCATATCATCTAGATGGGAAGCAGAGTTCTAATGCCTGGTTTGTTTATTCCACTGGGTATGGAATAGGGGAGTCTTGTGTGGCTGAATAGTGTATAGATGACTCTGTTCATCCACATCACTGCAAAGCAGTAAGGGCATTTCAGACCTCTCAATTTTCTCTTCTAAAACAAAATGCATTGCCTATGTTATTCTTGCCCCCTTTCTATAATTCTTCACATCTTCCTCACTTATCAAGGCTCTTTTCTCTCAGCCTCTCTTAAAGACTTCTCAAAGTATGAGTATACTCATACCCATGAATTCATAGAATTTTACAGTCTGTGTCATGCATTATTAGAAATTATTCTTTCAGTCATTGAAATATTTTATATACCAACCTTGTATGTTTTTGTCAGTTATATGTAAATAAACCTGTTGAGACCATTTAAGGACTATGGACAGAAGAACTAAAAGTAATTCAAGTTTGAAGCACTGTTGGCTTCATGGAGGGAGTGCACATGATTTATCTCCTTGGTGCCTCACAACTCCAGAGGACATCAGCAATAGCAAAATTGAACTCTGCAAGATTAAGTCCCTCGCCAAGGTCACATTAGTAGTATTTTAACCCAGAATTATCTTCCCCTTGGTCATTAAGTAATAATGACTTTTGGGCAATTGTATTACATACATGTTTTTATGTGTGGGTGTATTTCCATATATTTGTATATGTTAGGATATAGTTTCTATGGTGATATTTATATTTCAATGACAGGTGTAGCATAAGAAAGACATAACTTGTGGAATCTTCTTCAGCCCATTGAAGTGAATACACACCTTTTGGATGCCTTGTCAAGTGTACCTGTGCTGCAGCAAAGTCATTTTCTACTGAGCATCTCACAGGGCGACGGTTGTAAGGCCTAAGTCCCTCTACCACTCCTGAAAGCAATGATGGAGCTCACTCCACAGAGCCCTGAACAATCTCAGTAGAGATTCTAGTCCTGGCTTTGCTGGGCCTTTTAGTCCTTTGGATTCTAGTCCTGGCTTAGCTGACCAAGTGTCCCTGAACACTGGCTGGAATCATAAGCATTTCTTACAGGCTTAAAAAATGTTTGGAGCTATCCTCCTCAGTGTTGATGAAATTACAGACACAAAAGACAGGACATTGGAACAAAGGTGCTGTTTAAATTCTGGACAATCACATGCCATACTCTGCATGTGGCACTGGAATGTGCATTAATAATTAAAAAAAAAAGATAAAGAAAGACATATATAAGGGGCTGGGGACCTAACTCAGTGGATGAGTGTTTTCCTAGCTAGCACAAGGCCCTGGGTTTAGTCCTCAGCACTGGAAAAAAAAAAGTAAAAGAAAAAGAAAAGAAATCACAAAGAGACCAAAAAAAGAAGGGGGGGGGGAGGGGATAAGAAAGGCATAAAGAAGGTAACAGGGGACTTTTGATGTAAACTAGAGAAAAGTTTTGGTCCTTATCTTGGCAATTATGAGTATTTGGCTTAACCTGATAAACAGGTAGATGAGCAAACTGGTAAGAACTGACAGGGAGACATGCAAAAACAGGCTGTGAAGTTTGGATTTCATCACATGCTCACTGCTAAATTTCAAATTTATCTAACATAGGTGGATGAGATCAGAACAGAACAGCAGGGTAGATGGGGACAAATTCAATACCAATGTATGGGTTGAGCCTTGCTGTTTTAACTCATTCCGAGAACAATTATGAGCTATTGTAAAACTTCAAGTTAAAAAAGGAAATGGCAGTCAAACTCCATTATACACTTGATCTTGACTTGTTATTTTTTTTCTGATGGTTTTTAGGAGTCTAATTATTAACCTGTCAATTCTATTTTAACTAATAGTAACTGAAATTCTTCTGATTCACTCATTAAATATTCACATACATTATCCAAAAATAGTCCACAGAGTCATAAAACTTTGAAACACAAATTAACAAAGTACTGGGATAAGAGCTGCCATTCAAAATGTTTGGTTAATTTATGAATGAATCTGTCAGCTGCTATTCTCCCTCTGTTCTTAGAGAACTGTTATTTGAGATACTTCCACTCCTAAATATCAAGTCTAAATAATGATAACAATAGTAACAATAGTTTCCAATATACATTATTTTCTGTTCAACATGAGTAAATGAAATAATTTATGCATTTTCATGTAAGCTATATGTGATTATTATTCCAAGTTGATACATAAAGAAATGGACAGAAAAAAATATAAAGTATATATCCTGGCTTTTCTACACATGAGGGCAGATATGAGATTCAGATGCAAGTATGATGATTCTTGAGTCTGTGCATACTTAATTATAATTTTACAAATCTGGACTCCCTAGTCTTAATTCCCAAGGTGCAAAAAGACAGGGTATCTTTCACTAAGAGTCCTCAGAATGAAAATATTGAAAAGAAAATGATAGGTTTTAATCTTTTTACATGCTCTACTTTTAATAAGGACATTTGAAAATTATATTCGGGATATAATTTAAAGACTGTTTATACTACATATCATAACATCAAAATTGACTGAGTTCTCTGGAACCTAGCACACCTAATAACAAAAGGGAAATTTGAAGACCAATAGGTGGAATTTTTCCAAACTCCTTATTCCAAAATGAGAGTCAATTTCTAAATCCCTAAAGATTTTCTTCCTTGTATAAGTTGGCTGCCAGGAACAGAGCAAGTTCACCACAGTCCTGCGTGAGATTTAATGGGGTAATTAAGAAGTGTGCTGAAAATTTGGCCACAACCTGATTTAGTTTTGGCTGTGCAGATTTTGTGTTGGTGGAAGTGGCTCAGGCAATCCATCCTTTGTGCTTAGCAATGCCAGGGACAAAGTCAGTTCTTGGAATGCAGTAAGGGACAATGGTACCATGTCATCCAGAGTTTGACAGTACTCTATGGAAGCTTGGGAGAGAAAAGGCTTGGGGTGGGGGTTGGGGTGGGGATGTGGGGTGAGGGGTGTGGGGTGAGGGGGTGGGGGTGAGGGGTTAGGGGGTGATGGGCTGTGATTATCCCAGTCTTTCCAGAGTTTCATTTTATTTTTTCCTTTGGTTTATTCTTATTCATCTATATGTAGACTTGCACTTATAAGAAAACTTCATAGGATACTATGAACAAGATGTGGAAAATGCTATGTATAGAGTATGTGAATGTTATGATGACATAGACCATCACTTCAATGGTGATGAGCTATTTATCTTTCCTTTTCTATGAATTATCTCTTCATTCCATTCAGTGAAGACCTACAAAGTACTTTGGCAAGCCAGGAAATGTTTCCATACATGGTGATTGTGGGATTATAAATTGTGTAATAAATCTAGTAAAAAAATCTTGAACTTCTCATTTACAACAATTACATTCCTATATATTTCACAGATAGAGTACCATTTGAATATGGCATATTTTCAAGATCTTTATTGCAAAACTTAAGGAAATATAATAGAAAACAGTATAACTGTTTATTAATATATGCCTGATTAAATAAATTGTGGGAGAGACATTAACTTCTAGCCATGATTTTCCCCATCCATAAGTACCTACAAGATCAGAAAAAACATATGTGGTGTCACAATTTTTTTTTAGCATTGAACAACAGAAAGGACAAAATTGGGATCTTTGAGAGTATTGAAACTAAAAAAATGAGGCCTGTGATTGCTTTATTGATCAACTGCACATTGGTTTAGAATGGAGGAAAACTGTCTCCTCTCACAACAAGTCAGGTACCTCACACTAGAAAACTCCAGAACAAAACATTGTGAAATAATCTTTGCAAACTTGAGATAGACAAAGATTTTTAAGAACACAAAAGAACAAACAAAAGAGTGATAGCTTTAATCTTATCAAAATTGACCTCCTTTTTTCTTTGTAAGGTGTGTGGTAGATGAAATTAGAACCCTCACCATGTCCAAAAGATTCCAGGTTCACATCCCCTGGATGATGTATCTATGTTACCTTATATATAAGGAACCTTGTAGATATAATTTAGTGGACTAAGAAGCTGATCTTAAAATAGATTTTCCTGAATTAACTGGGTGGAATCAATGTAATCGCATATATAATCAGGAAGACACATGGAGAAGTTGAGAGATTTGAAACACACAAAGGACTTAACATTGCTGGCCAAAAGATGAAGGGATGAATCTATCTAAGAAATTGCCTTCATGAGCTTGCATGCAGAGTTTCCAGAAGGGAACTCAATCCTGCTGATATCTTGACTGTGTCCTTGTGAGATCCTAAGCAGACCATTCAGCTTTGGCGTATCAGCCTTCAGGCTTGCAGACCCGAGAGACAATAAATGGTTATTTTAAGTCTTTTGGTTTGTGGCAATATGCAATATAGTAATAGAAAACTAATATTTGCTCCATTAAGAAAACTAAAAGAACAGCCATAGTCTAGAAGGAAATGTTCACAACTTCTTTGTTTATTGTCCATAATGAGTTACATTATTTAATGGGCAAACAATGAGTTGTTATCTCCAGTTCTCCAGTGCCCCTCTTCCCCATCCCCTATCAGCTGGATATCCTCCTCCGTGGGCAGTCTGGATCAGTCCTTGGGGCCTGGGACCATGGATAGGCCTAGGAGTCAGCCCAATTCAGCTGGCCCTAGTGTGTTGTTACTTAGAAGGGCCATGTCTCTGAATATTCTCCCCCACCAAGGATCTCACAATCTTTATGCCCCCTCTTCTACTCAGTTCCCTGAGTCTTGGTGGGTGAGTATTAAGGCTGGTTTATTTTTGAGAACTTAGGGGTCTGTGTACTGCTTTAGGTTGTGTCGAAAATCATTGGTGTCTGTCTCACTGGCTTATCCTGTGTTGACTGATAGGCTGTGACTATGGGTCCCTTGTTCATCCCATCATTCTCTGCAGGGTTCCATATGGATCCTCCCCAGTATGTCTGGAGTGGCTAATTTCTTGCCAGGATGTTAGCTTTTGGCCTGTGGTTCATTGGTACAGTTGGATGAGCCTCCACTCTCTGGCAGCATTCTGAAAGATATAAACAGAATCTCCATTGGAGAGCGAGATCAGTATAGGTTAACTGAGATACACATTTCTGAATTAGCTTTATTCTACTTTTAGTAGCTTCTCCGTCAATCGCTTGCACAGTGCATCTCTTGTTGGGGGCCTAAGAGTCCGGCTCCCAGTGCATAAGTCCGCAGTTCCAGTTAAGGGCTCCCCCTCACTGAGTGGATTATTTGGCCAAATTTAAAAGCTGTTGATTGCCTCCCCAGGCTTTGGCTCCTCCACTGCACAAGTGCTCCATTCCTGGTTCGCTGTTCTTTCCCAGTAGGAAGTGTGGTCAGCCTACTCATGGCAGCAGACTGTGTTTCATGCCAGTGGTCTCTATTTACTCCAGCTGTCATTGACCAGCTTCCCCTGGCAACTTATGCAGTGCCTTCCAGCTCTGCACTAACTGCTATCTGGGGGCTGGATACCATTCTGGACCTCGCGGGGTCTCTCAATGCTGTTAGATGATTTTCTGTAGTTTCTTCAGAGGAAAAAAAAATTATCTTCAAAATAAATTAAGACAGCTTGCAGTCACATAATAAGAAAGCAACCCCGTTATAAACTCAGTAAAAGTGTTGAGCAAACAGTTCACAACAAAAGAAGATACTCAAATGTGAAACAAAACCATGAAAAGATGAGTGTTCAAAATTAATCTTTCATTTAAAACACAGTGAGGGGCAGGATAGATGGATTAGCTGCTAAGGGTACTAGCTTGCAAAAGCTGATGACCCAGGTTTGATTCCCCAGTACCCATGTAAAAGCAGATGTACAAAGTGGTGTATGCATCTGGAGTTTGTTTACTGTGGCAAGAGACCATGGTATGTGCATTCTCTCTCAGTCCTCTCTCTCTCCCCCTCTCTCCTTGCAAATAAATAATTAAAATTTTATAAAACACAGTGAGGTGCTCTGAGCTGTTGACCAAAGCGACCCATGAGGTTCCAACAACAAGACAGAATTCTGTCAAAGCTCATGAGTGCCGTCCCCAGGCCTGAGGCAAAACCCTGTTGCTGAAGAAACAACAGAATGCCATATAACAGCATCGAGAGACACTTTGAGATCTGGAACGGTATCCAGCCCCCAGAGGGCAGTTAGTGTAGTGCTGGAAGGCTGCCAGGGGAAACTGATCAACAACAGCTGGAGTAAACACAGACCACTGACATGAAACACAATCTGTGGCCATGAGTAGGCTGACCACACCTCATACTGGGAGAGAACAGCAAACCAAGAAAGGAACACTGGTGCAATGGAAGAGCCTGGGCCTGGGGGAGACAATCAACAGCTTTCAAATTTGGCCAAATTTTCCTCTTAGTGAGGGGGAGCCCTTGTCTGGAACTTGGGATTCAGGGCAATAGGCACCAGATCCCATACTCTTGGGCTCCCAAGACAAGATGCACTATGGAAGCGATTGACAGGGAGGCTACTAAAAATAGAATCTAGGTAATCCAGAATTGTGTATATTTGTTAACTTACACGGATCTCACTCTCAGATGGAGATTGTGCTTGTATTTATTTTTCAGGATGCAGCGAGAAAGCTGGGGCCCATCTAACCCTACCAGACGGACCATAGGCAGATAGCTGAGATCCTGGCAAGAGAGGAGCCACCACAGTCATATCATGGAGGATCCATATGGAACCCCGCAGAGAATGACGTGATGAACAAGGGACCCACAGCCACAGCCATTCAACCAACACAGGATAAGCCAGTGAGAGAGAAGCCAACGATTTTCGACACAAAGACCCCTAAACTCACAACATTAAAGCAGCCTTAATACTCATCCACCACGACTCAGGGAACTGAGTGGAAGAGGGGGTGGAAAGATTGTTGGAGGTGTGGTGGGGGAGACTATCCAGAGGCATGGCACCCCTCAGTAACAACATACTTGGGCCAGGAGAACCTGGCTGAATACTAGGCTATCCATGGTCCCCGGTCATAAGGACTGATCCAGAGGACCCATGGAGGAGGATATCCAGCTGGTTGGGGATGTGGGGGCCATCAGGGAATTGGGGATAACAACTAATGTAACTCATTATGGACAATAAAAAAAATGAGGTGTTTGTGAATCCCTATGAAACCCATTTAAAAGTTAGTTTGCAGCTTACCCCTCCTGCCTCCTCACTGACAGGAGCTCCTTCTACTCTTTCCTCTTTCCTTCTCTTAGTCTAATAAAGTCTCTAAACTTTAAAAATATAGCAGTATTAAGAACTAGAGATCATGGTGATGTAAATGGGATCATGAATATTGCTAGAAGGGAAGTGAAAAAAGTATACTTGGAAAAATGATACAGCAGTTATTACAAAGGCAAATATATTAGCACTCTTATTCTGGTAGGCATTCCTAGATATTTACTCAAGACACTTGAAAACAGCCCTCTACTTAAAGAATAATCCATGGGAAATTTGTGGTAGCTAAAATAAGCGAAAAGATATACTGATTGAAAGCAGAATGAAATAAGGAGCCATATACATATTAAATATGATATATAATTCTCTATATATAATAAATCATATACATATATGTATCTTTTTGCATATTAGTATAATGGAAATAATGGAATGTGACTCAGAAGCAAAAAGGAATGCTTTACTAAAGCATACAATAAAATAGTTAAATCTCAAAAGTATAATGATTATAATTTTATAATCTTAAAAGTAAATCACAAAAGTATAACTGTAGAAACCTAAATAAAATCTAATGCATACTATGCATGCTTGTATATAAATTTATATAAAATGCATATAAAGATATAATGACAGAAGTGAATCATTGATTGACTAGGGACAGTAATGAGGGGAGAGATGAATTCTAAATGGACACAAGAAATCTCATGATGGTGGCTGGAGAAATGGCTTAGCAGTTAAGGTATTTGCTTGAAAAGCAGAAGGACCCAAGTTTGATTCCCCAGTACCCACATAAAACCAGATACACAGGTGGCACATGTATCTGGAGTTTGTTTGCAGTGACTGTAGATTTCTCCACATTCTCTCTCTCTGCCTCTTTCTCTCATTCTCTCTCAAATAAATAAATTATCTAATTAAATATTTATAAAAAATGAAATCTCATAATGGAAATAACTGATGACCTTAATTGTGATGATTATTGCATAGGTGTACACACAGTCAAAACTTATCAAACTGTACAATTCGAAGTTTGTTGTACTTCAATTATGCCTTTTTAAAGTAGTTTAAACAATTATATGCTCCCCAAAGCACATATTTTAGCTATAAGCCCTGGCTATGGGCCAAGAGTTGGAATTCTTATATGTCATGATCATCATAAGAGCAGGAAGACAGTGAAATTGGGATTCTAAACCTGAAAGACTGTTTGTTTGCCTATGAGAGGCTAAGGGGAAAAGTCCCCTTCACTGTCTTCCCGGACTGGAGGAATTCAGCCTGGAGAGAATGGTTTTGCTGAGGCTGTCAACATGGTGAGCCATGGTGCTATAATTACTTGGCCCTCCAAAGCCAAGGGGGTTTCTCAGTTCCTTAGGATTGGAGAAGACTTCCTATTGAGATCCTGGCTGTTGTCAACTGCTGAGTGTAAGACTGTTAGTGGTAGCCAATGGGATTAGCTTTAAAACAAAACAAAACATAACATAACAAAACAAACAACCCCAGGACTCCCTGACTCCCTTAGTTTAAATATAAAGCAAATCCTGAGAAGATGTTTCTTAAGCCAGCATCAGAGTCTCATTATCACATCTGGTACAGAAGGAAATTTGTTGCGATTATAGCTTCTTGAAGGCTTTTCGTTAAATCTCAAGGTCCATTCCGAGGTCCTTCAATTCGGGTTTTTGTCTGGTGGAGTGACTTTCCAAGCCTAGGGTCTCAGGAAGCCCTATCTGCTGGCTGGGCAGACATCCAGGAAATGCCAACTAAAGAAGAAAATCTGTCTTTTCCTGATAGAAGCACCCAGAGCACAGCTGTGCAGACTGACCTCCCTCCCCACAACAACATGCTGAGCCCTGCCCTAGACACCAGCCAGCTGCACAGGCTTTGCCCTGCCCTTTGCTAAAGGAATCTATGCCAGTTTGAAGAACAAAAAGGAATTTAATTTCTGTCACTGGCAGCCAGAGCAGCAGGTACTTCCAATAAAGACCCTTTTATGACATCATTTGTTAGCCCAAGACATTGTCCTGACTATCTTCCTTCTCCAGAAAACTAATTTTTCATTACATCTCAATAAGCCAGTTAACCTCTCAGTAGTTAATTCTCCAGTTATTCACTCAATTGTATATTAAATGTCTAATTCGCATCTACAATACAGGTTATTCCTTGGTAGAAATCAAGTCTAAATATAGGTCTACTAGGAACCAGGACAATTTTCTTTTTCCCTATATCATTAATAATATGTACTTCCTTCTTTGAATGACTATTAAGTGTGACCTATATTACAAACGTCATCCTCTTTCTTCACGATGCAAGTTAGTCATGAGAATAAACATTATATTGCTATCAAAATAAAAGTTAAATGATTCACCCGAGGCCACCAGCACCATAATTACTCAAGCTGGAATTTCACCACAGACAAGAATATCTCTAACTTGTGCTCTTTCTACGCTATCAGGCACCTAAGTAGATAACCCAACCTACTTCAGTGATTTTAATATGGTGATGTGTCTCTATATTTTAGCACTTTAGCAAACATGTTGACATCTATTGCCTCTAGCACAGTGTGTCGTGAATTATAATAGTGGGTCCTGTAACTGTAGAGGCCCTTGGTGCATTTCCACAGTCTAGTGTTGGCCACTTAGCCCTTAGGCTCAGAAATCAATTTTGTTTATCATCAGAGACTAATTTGCTAAATGCCTAGGTCCCCGATCTATAAGAATTTTAATTCAATATCTTAAAAAATAACCTCATTATAGTCCTCCCCAGCCTTTTCATTGCTGGGATTATATTAGATCTTAATTCACTATCTAGAAGACAAAGTCACTCCTGACAAAAAAGAAGTTGAATGTTTGGTAGTGTTTTATGCATTTCACACTATTTAGTGGGTGCTAGGTTGATTCTAGTCGTAAGGATAACATAAAGAATAGAATCAACACTTAGCATGGTGCTGTAGTCAGCTTACTCTTTGCTACACAGAAAGAACTCAAGCAAAAGCGGCTTGTGGAGGAATGGGTTTATTTGGCTTACAGACACCAGGGGAGACTCTATCCTGGCAGGGAAAACGATGGCATGAGCAGAGGGGTGGATATCAACTCCGCCACAGCACTGCAAACAGCGGCAGGAAGGTGTGTCAAACACTGGCAAGGGGAAACTGGCTTATAACCCCATAAGTCCCCCCCCAACAACACAGCTCTAGTGAGGTTGTAAAACCCAAACTGCCATCAGCTGGGGATCAGTCTTTCAGAACACATTCATTTGTTTGTGGGGGACACCTGGATCAAACCATGACACTATGGATCAAACCATGGTGCTATGATTCAGATAGCAGGCTGAGAGGAAAATGCAGACACAAGCCACGAGAAGTTTAGCTCTGGTTGTAGGGAGTTTGCGGTGTCATCTATAGATTAATAAATAAGAAGGATATTCCCAAAAGTGGCAAGGGTGAACTGAAGTTGGTTCTCACCATCTGAAAAGGACAATTATGAAACTTTGTGAACTGGTAGATGTCAACATGGGAGCTAAAATTAGAGATTTAGCAACATCCTACTGAGTAGAAGAGAGGACTACATATATGAATGAGTAGAGATTGTAAAGCCTGCGCTCCTGTTTGAGTGTTATTAGAATACAAGTGATACTCAATGTCTTGGGATGAATATGGTAGCCCTGGAAGGAGAGATAAAAGCAAGAAATTTGGCTGAAGTATAGCCTAGCTGGTAAAAGCCTCACAGGCATGAGGATCTGAGTTTAATCCCCAGTGCTCACATAAAAATCCAAGCATGCTCCAGGGAAGGTGGAGATAGGCAGACCCCAGTGGTAAGTGAAGGTTCAAAGATAAAAAGAAATCCAATGTGTCTGGGGAGATAAAACCCTTATCACAAATGTGTGACGAAGGGAGTTCAATCCCCACCATTCACTCACATTAATCCCTGCCTATAATCCCAGCTGGAGTAGCTAGATTCAACCTCACTGGTGAGCTGTGGGTTCAAGAGAGAGGCCTTGCCTCACTAAATAAAAGAGAAGGTGATCAATGACCACATCCAAATTGTTTTTGTTTATTCCTGTCACCTTTCCTACCCCTACCCCTCTTCCTCCCCCATTCCCCATCCTGCATTTTTCCTCCTCTGTTTGCATGTAACACATGTCCGTTTGATCATCCTCTGCCTTCCAGCTCATCTCCAAATATTCACCTCTGGTTGAAGTTTTACTGGTTTATCCTTATTTCCCCCCATATATGCATACTTAGAAGTATTATCAACTGCTAGGTTCTCAGCCTCTCTAGGCTGCCTTTTTGGATGCCCTAGCCTGGAATCGTGTGAATCAAACTAATAAATACTCTTTTAATTGCACGAAAAAGAAAGACATCAATGTCTACTTCTGGCCTCATGCACATGTGTCTCCATGCCTACAACATGCATGCTCACATACAAACACACATACACATGCAAAAAATAGAAGAACCCAAGGTTTGAACAAATATAGGTTTTATAACAGAAAGAAGTTTAGTAAGAAGAGAAATAAGAAATTTCCAAAAGAAGTGTTTTACTTGCTATGTGAATCTTTAAAACATTTTGTCATACGTTTGGAAGGTGTCATAAATTTTGTGTTGAGTCGAATAAATCATTAGCATACTTGGACAAAGCACGTGTCCAGGAGTGGTGGGGGATGAAGCTGATAGAAAAAGGTGAATTCTGAACAGGACTAAGGTATGGATAGCAAGGACATTCCACCCGGGAGCTCAAGTCTGAGGACTGGGGCTTTCCCGTCTGGGAGGAGGGAGCTGAGACTTCATTTTTTCAAGGCTCCCCTCGTGGATTCCCATTTTATTTCTGCAGGCAGGATATCCGTTTTTGTTAACACATTTCTTTTCCCCATGGGACACAGTGAAGGCAACAGCTTAGCTCTCCTGAGATTGATAGCGTCCAAATCATTGAACCTGGACGTTCAACTGCTTACTGTGTAGGATTGGTTTTTCTACAGATGGCTAATTTCATTTCCCACATGTTGAGTCTTTCCTAGGTTTTTTCTCAATGATTAATCTGAATTTCATGCTTCCGGAGTGCTTTGCTCTTACCCCATGAACATATGCTCCAAGAGGGATTTTTTTTTCTGCTCGTTCTTCATTCATAAAAGATCCATAAGGCTTGCAGGAGAGGGGGAGGAAAGAGTATACAGCTTACATTCCCTGTTTTTTCTGAAGGAACCCCATCTATGTCATGGAGATGTCTTCATCTATACTCTTGCTGCAAGGGAATAGCCAAGCTCTCTCTAAGCTCCTACAGTGACATTCCACTTTGCAGGTCTTAGCTGCCTGGGCTGATAGACAGCCGTTTCAGAGAAGGTCATTTCCACACCTGAGAACAGGCAGTGCCTCTACAGCTCAACAAGAGAAAGAGACTGGGGACAGAGAGGAGGGAAATGGGGGTGCCATCCCAAGAATTGCTCATAAAATGTACCTAATTATGGATAATAAAGGTATTAAAAAACAAACAAAAAGAGGGCTGGAGAGATAGCTCAGAGGAAAAACTCCTTTCCATACAAGTGTGAGTACCTGAGGTCTGATCCCCAGGCCTCATATAAAGCCAGATACAGTAGTGCCAGTACCTATAATCATGGTGCAACTACTTTGAAAAGGGAGCAAAGACTAAAGAATCCTCTAGAAGCACACAGGCCAGCAAGCCTGGCAAACAGAGCAATGAACAACCATAAGTTGAAAGATGAGAATTGATAACTAGGGTTGGCCTCTGACCTCCACCCAAGTATGCCCAGATTTACATTTGAACAGAGGGAGGGAGGGAGGGAGAGAGAGAGAGAGAGAGAGAGAGAGAGAGAGAGAGAGAGAGAGAGAGAGAGAGAGAGAGAGAGAGAGAGAGAGAGAGAGAGAGAGAGAGAGAGAGAGAGAGA
>PVHP010028428.1:0-23101 GCA_004024765.1 Zapus hudsonius | reverse complement strand
AAGATTGTCTCACTTCATTTTCTTGATAAACAGATATCTGTGTGAAATAAGTAACCCAGTTAACATTCACTGGCTATGTGACAAAATTTATACCTTCCTACCAAAAGGCTCACTGAATTTAAGAATGATTTTCCCCATGTTTTCCTTCAGACTATAAAGCTGCAAATGCATTGTTTTAAAAAATGGGAAAGTCATCACTGATAAAATAGACATTGACCAAAAGATGTGTTTTACACATTATTTAGTGAGCAACTAGTAAGATGTTTTAATCAGTAAGTGATTATGACAATTATGTCTTTAAAATATTAAAATAACAATATTGATTTAACAATAAGGAAAAATTAATTTGGTTAGTTAATTTATTAATAGACACACCACTATTTAATATTACATGCATAAATAATAGGCCATATATGTTTTTTTTCTTTATGGAAGAAATTAATTTTATCTTTCTTGACTGGACAAAGAATGATGGCGGGAGGGTGTTCAAGAATATAATTTCTAATGCTGAATGGCAATGGAACCAGTGTTTCCTTACTAAAACTAACATTGATTTTACTTATTCAGGGAAGAGGCTGAGAATATCTCCTTAAATCTATTGGTAACTAACTCAAATGCAAAGAATGGCAACACTTTTCAAAGACAATTAAGAAGTACAGCTTTCCACATGAGGAAAGAGGGCATTTGCCCAGATTGACCTAGATTTCCAGATTCAAATTGTAGTAGTATAGCTTTGAGAGTAATGGTACTATTTTACAGCCCACATGTGGTAATCTGAAGAATGACCAGCCACAATAGTACCAAGTATAGCAAATTCCTTCAATTCCTTTCAGTATATGGTCAAATCCTATTCTTAATATAAGTCAAACATACTTTCATATCTGTTCCTCTATGGAAACATAACATCCTAAGCTACCCAAACCTAAGAGGACAAAGATACACTATTGCCCCTTCCCTTAAGAGTTAATTTTACTGGAACTGTCAAGCACCTGGCCAGGAGACCACCCCAAAGGAAAGCTGATTTACCTGAACACATGGTAAGGGCATGGGAAAGCTAATTATCACCTTAATGAGATGCTGCATTTAGTCTCTCAGAAGCCCCTCCTGTCCTGGACTTGATTGCTGATCCTCACTGCCAAAATAGCTTTTGTGAGTCACAAAAAGTGACAAACCTTCTACCTTCCTACCAAAAGGCTCACTGAATTTAAGGATGATCTGCCCTATGTTTTCCTTCAAACTGTAAAGCTGCAAATGCATTGTTTTAAAAATGGGAAAGTCATCACTCCTAAAATTGACATAGGCCAAAATTCACGTTTTGCTCATTAATTAGTGAGAAACTAGTAAGTTTTCTGTCTATCTATGTCTATCATCTATCTATCTATCTATCTATCTATCTATCTATCTATCTATCTATCTATCTATCATCTATCTATCATCTATCTATCTATCTCTCTATATAGATATCCTATCTCTTCTATGGATATTGGCCAAAGTCTTAAGCATGCTTGATGTGAAGAACTGGGTTTTCTCACTGTCTCTCTGAAGACACCTCCTTCTCTTTGCAACTGCATGCATACCTCAATGAACTTTCCTGCTTTCTTAGACCCTAGCTCAGATGTTGTAGCTTTCTCTCCTATTACACATCTCCCTCCTCTTCTAGCAGCTGCCAAGATTTATAGCTTGCTTACCTTGTTTGACTTTTTCTCTCAAACTAATAAAATTGATCTTGAGCTTCGCACTGAGTGTTTCTAAATTCTCTTATTAATGATATCAAGAATCCACAAAAGAATCTCAATTTCCCAATAACAATAGTCCAACCACTGAAAAAAGGCACAGAGACAGTTTAAATCAATTGGTTCATTGGAAAGTGTGTTTAGGATTGTGAGCTTTGAAAACCTTAGATCTTAAGAAAGTTGCCTCTCTTTCCCCTCTCCATAGCTGTGACCTATACCCTACATATGCCCAGATATGCGAATCCTCTCTGGTAAACCTTAGCACTCCAGAGATTAGATGAGGAATGTCACCTCCTCTAGCCACCACCTGCCCCCTGGGGGTGGGGGTGAAAATCCAAACTTTCCCTGCCCAAAGGAGTTTAATCAGATCTAAGCTTGGATCACATATACTAAACTCCCCTCACATCACACTCCACATGCCCCAAGGAAGCCTCCTTCCTTCTATGCAGACCATCTTTCCCCTTCGACCAAAATCCTTAACACTACCAGTGTCCACTTATATGGATTCCAGAATCTCTTCCCTTTCACTTGGGATCTCACCATTCCCTCACTTGGCCTTAAAATCTTGAGCCCAAGAAAATCATTGAGTACTTTATTCTCAAATCCAACCTTAACACTTCTTAGACAACATGGCAATAATATGGATCATAATGCGGGGAAAATCTTGGCACAGTTATATTTGGTTTTTACCATTGAATTTCCCCCCTGAGTTTGTGTCCTCCAATGCAAAAGAATTGTACACAGGGACAGAAATAAATTTTAATTACACACATTTATTCTAATTTATTAATTTAGGAAAAGGGGAATTGGATGGGAAGTCTCTCAGTCACCAGTGGGAAGTTGCAGAGTTCTCCTGCCACCAGTGTGGGGAGATCACGTGTCAGTGAGTTTAATAGAACTTATATTGTTTAGCTAAATAAGCAGCCAAATAAAAGATAACAGAAAGCTTCCATTATGAGAAGGAGAGTTTATGAAGAAAAAGGTCTGGAGCCTGCCCCCACCCCAGCCATTAGCTGGGGTGGAGGAAGGCCATACCTTCCTAAGGCCTGGATCATCAGTCTCTTTACTCCATTGCCATGTGGGAGAAGAGAGAGGGGCTTCCTCTAGGGAAGTCAATTTAAGTTTTTTCCAGGTGAGTCAGAGAGACAGCTGATTGGTTCATATTTGACCAATAAGCCCCTAGGTTGTAGCTATAGCTAGATACCTCCCACTCAAGGGGGGGGGGGTATTTTCTGCAGTCGCCTGACCCTGTCACAATCCCCCCTCTGAAGAAATAACCCTAACTGCTGTTAGGGTACTGGGGTGTGGAATTTGGGGAAAAAAGCATCAGAAAGTACATACATTTTTTAAGAAAATAAAAGTACCAGAAGAAGCACATATATGTTTAAGAAACAAGAATTAATAATACCCATTTTTGAACCTATTAAGTGGCAAGGCAAGCTTAATAGAGACAAGCTCTGACTGGGGAGGGGTTAAGGAGGAGCTTGGCAATCTTGTGTGGGGTCTCACTCCTAAATTCTCACAATAATGATAAAATTGTTTCAGGCTATTATAAAAATATGTATACACAAAATTTGTGAACTTCAAATATGAAGAACATATTAATTGGTAAATCTCTAAAGTATTTCAAATGTGAGTGAGGGGATCATTGGCTAGAACGTAGCTTTTCCTTGTATGAAGGATTTCATGATGCTGCCTTTCCCACTGATGTCTTTTCATCACAGACTCTTCCTTTGAATAAGCTCTTGGTTCTTCCAAGGTCTTACCTGTGTCAAACTAAGAAATCAATGCTTTAAACAGTGTCTCCTGCCCTAAATATAAAAGAGTCTCAAAGAATATACAAGGCAGGGAAATGATCTATGGTCTCCTAAATTCCAAGTTACTATTTTTTAAAGTCCTGAGTTGCATGAGGCATTTCATCACACTGTCACTGGCACTTGGCATCATGGATTCACTGCATTGATTCCTCTTTCTTAGTTTATTTTAAAAAGTTTTTGCTGAGCCACATTAATTACCATTGTGCAACGGGGACATGAAACTGAGGACTCATTCCTGGGTTTCAGCCACTTTGAGCCATGAATGGCTCAGTCGCTAACCATTAGCTGCATTGCCACCTGTTCCATGTTCTTATATTATCCACAGAAATCCCATGGAAAAAAAATGATGCCAATAGCTCAGTGAGTGCCATGTGACCTATTTCCTTGAGTCCTTCCTACATTGTACTGAAAATATTTCTGTCTAAGCCTCGAAAAGCTGTTTCCCTAGTTTTACAATCCTCATCAATATTTCTCACAACACTGGGTCTTTTCATCTTGTATTTTCCTTGAAATAAGTTTTTCCCCTGAGACATTTTTTTGTAGGAGGATTTTAGAGTATTTCCAGTTGGAGAGACTGTGATGTACTTAGGAAAATATTAGAAACTGTCGCCTAATGAGTAAATGGCTCAAGGGAATTTTCTGATCCCTCAAGATTCTATAACTATTTACTCTGTAAACTAAGGACTTGTGTTCTCTTTGTAATAAGACCCATTTTTGGATTAAAATTATATATGCATAATATTTATAAGGAATTGAACAGATATTGAGACACGCAAATAAATAGCATATTACTTATCTTAAAAGTGTTCACAGTTTAATGACACAAGTATTGACACAGAGAAGATTACGTGGTAAAATGTACAAAGAAAGCAACATAACAAGACAGAAGGACTGAAGCCTGTGCCAGTTGGACTCCATGTCTGAAGACAGAGTTCTACTGTTACTGTTATTTGTACAAGGTTTTACATAACCTTTTGGATAACTTTCTTCACTATACAGAACATTCTGTTTTGAGACAAACACTTCAATGAAGCATTTCATCATTCCACTCCTGGCCTACTGATAGAAAAAATCACCAGCCTTGCCACCCCCCCACCTGTGTATTAACCAACTAATTTTTTCATACTTGTATTTTGTGTGCTTTCCAGGGCTCAGGATGGTGCACTCCTAACATTCCTCTGCTTGACTCAGAAGGCAGACCCACAATCCCGTTCTTTCTCTATTTCCCAGGAACCTGGGGGTCTATTTCTCCATATATTTTGTTCAGATCAAAGGAACAGCAAATCAATGCATTGCTTTGTGGATGAGAAAGCAGGCTGCGGCTTGTTTATACCTATCTATGGCTACTTTCCAAGAGCTTATTTTCAAAAGCCAGAACTCCATCCTTTTGAGGAGCTGAGAAATCAAAAACAAATCAAAAGCTATGGGAGACTTCCTTTGTGGTGGGTGACACTGTGTGGGGAGTGTTTTCATCAAATGTGTGTGCCACCAGTGTGATATCAAGGGCATTGCTTCATGATTGAATTTGCCTACCAGTGAGTAAGGCCATAAATTGCACCAGAAAAATCAGTATAGAGCTCAGCTAATTGCTCCAGCCCTGATTCTACCCTGTCACATCTAGCTGAAATTCCATTGCCATCCTTGGAGTCCCATTAAGCTCACTGCAATTCTCCAGCCTGCCTTATTAAGAGGTTTCATTTTATTTTATTTTTCCCACTGAAAGCTTGTTCCTTCATTGCCTTTAAGGATCAAGAGGACAGCGTAGAAAACATTTAAATCTGCTCCTCACAAAATGGTCAAAAAGCTATCTGGTTTTATTGGTACCTTTTAAAAGCCATACGAAAGAATTAAATGTATGCATTTTTATGCTAGAGGCTGTAGAACCACATTCTCTCCAGTTTCTATGGCAAGGCCTTTCATCCAGTGAACTACAAAATTAAGATACCTTCTGCAGTGAATTAAGCTCCTTTCATGTTTTAAGTACAGGTCTGATTTACTGCTTTCCATGGAGATGAAGGTACTCAAATTATCCACACCCATCTTTCTTTTCAAGTTAAAATTGAACTAGGTGAATTCACCTTTGGTGTTTTATGATGTCAATGAACTTTAAAGAGCTTTTGAACCAATAGGATCAATAGCACCAGGGTCCAGATTATCATTTTGTTTGGGATTCTGTCTAGTTGAAGCTGTCCTACTGACTCAGGGCAGGCTTCAATGGGATCCCAGCTGCCTTGAGAAATCAGAAAGTATCACAACCAGGTTCTAAGTGTCACACTCTCCTGGGCTGTCCCTGGAGATCACTCCTGTTTTACTCCTTCCTGTGAAGAAAGATGATGACTGAAGGTCATGGTCTCTCCCCTAAGCCAAGCCTTTTCTCCTCTAAGGAAACCTCTTACTAAAGCTCATATATATATATGAAATTTACAGCCGAGCTCTTCTCTGCTCCATCCCTTTGCATTAGCTGTACCGGTCACTAAGACCATGGACCATGCCCCTCATAATTAGAAGCCATATCCTTACCCTCAGGCATCTGGCATTAGATGGAGGTTTTAGCACAAGCTCAGCTACTTTAGTTCCTCTGCGGACCAGCTGACCTTCACTGACAAAAGTTGAGCTTGCTCAGGACCTATGATGTTTAAAGCTTGAGACTTCATTCACCAGATAGTGACCTGGAATTACTAATATAAAGATAGTTGTTCTTTTCCATTCCTGGATATCATTATCTTCCACAAACAGTACAGGTTTGGGCTTGTATCTTTCAGGAATGATAGACCTTGAGACAGCCACCTGCTGCTTCACCGATGTGTTGGGGAATCTTCAAAAACATTCTTTTTTAACTTTTTTTTTTTCAAGTGAAGCTTTTAGAAAGTACTAGGCAGTAGTACTCTTGAAAGGTTTGGCTCCGATGAGTCATGATTAAGTTTCTTTTCACAATAAAGACTACACTAAGCATTCCTGAGAAAGTATTAGCCTTTTGACACAATTCAATTTGAAATATTTTTTAAAGTTAGACACATTCAAATGCTGCCACTTGGATTAATATGATGTCCATTGTTTACCATTGCACTTTTTCACTTTTTGTTTTCTTTTATTATAATTTTTGCAACACTTCTCCTTTTTCCCCATGGACCTTAATGTTCTTTGATGTTTGTATTTTTAGGCAGATTGCCATCTGAGATTTTTAAATAAGTAACTGAATTGTGTTTATTCTAAAACTCATATTTTGCTTGAGGCGAGGAAGATGGCTCAGAGGTTAAAGGTGTTTGTTTGCAAAGCCTGCAGGACAGTGAAGGTTCAATTCCCTAATGCCACATGAAGTGGCACAGGGGTGTGGAGTTTCTTTGCAGTGGCAAGAGGTACTGGCTAGAGGCCCATACTCCCTTCCACTACCAGCATCTTTTTTTTTCTTGTCGCACACAAATACATATTTTTAAAAAATCATATTTCAGGTTTGGGGTAATGACTCAGCAGACATGAGCACTTGCTGTCCAAGCATAATACCCTGAGAGGGCCTGAGACTGCTGCCCAGGTTTGATTTTCAAGCACCCAGCTAGATGGCAGGGTATGGCCATACATGTCTGAATTGCAGTGCTTGGGTATTGCAGGAGGGGGACACTGGAGAATCAATAGGGCTGGCTGATGAGAAAAAAATAAATACACATGTCTACAATAGCACCTGTGAGTTGAGTAAGGGACTCCCACTCAATGAAACGGGCAGATGCATAAAATGAGAACTCCTGCTCTTCTCCTCTGGCTTCCACACATGTGCAAAGGGTGCACACACCTGGATCCACACATGCATACACTATGCACATAAGAACATTAGATTTTGACAATGATTATGCGTAGTAATACAATTACCTGGTACCCTCAGTTTTCTACATTTTTGTGAGATTGTAAATTTAAAAAAAAAATCCCTGTTGATTTTCCTATCAATGACTTGGATATGTCAGAATTCCTAATTAATCCAAATGCAGATCTTTGCCAGTATAATTTGATTGCTGATTCCAACCACTATGGAGGGATGGGAGGAGGACATTATACTGCTTTTGCAAAAAATAAAGATGATGGAAAATGGTACTATTTTGATGACAGTAGTGTCTCCACTGCATCTGAAGACCAAATTGTGTCCAAAGCAGCATATGTACTTTTCTACCAGAGACAAGACACTTTCAGTGGAACTGGCTTTTTTCCTCTTGATCGAGAAACCAAAGGTGCTTCAGCTGCCACTGGCATCCCTGTAGAAAGTGATGAAGAGAGCAATGATAATGACAATGACATAGAGAATGAGAACTGTATGCACACTAATTAATGAAAGTCCTAGAAGCCGTAAGAGAGACTTTCCTGATGGTGGCACCTTTGGAGATGAAGTTACCCACCACATTAAAACAAAAGTCTGAGATGGGGAGTTTCAGATAACTGAATGTAAATCCTTTATCAGATTTTAACTTGTGCAGTACTTGAAGTGAAACACAATGAAAACTTTAACAGAAATTGTCTCTTCATGCATTTATAGTCTTGTATTTACAAGCTAAATATATATATTTATAAATATATATATAATTTATAAATATATATATTTCATATATATATGAAATCACAAATAAATCCCTTTTAAGTTAAAAAAAATCCTGTTGGGCTTTGACATTTTTATGTTGAAGTAGTTTAACAATTTTTCACTTGTCATGCCCACTCAAATTCACGGCAGCCCTAGCTAACCATTGTCTACTAAACTCTTCATGACACACACCACTCTCTACCACCAGCTGCCACTCTGTTTTGTCACTTACTTACTATTTTTTTTTGTTCTGGAGCAACTCATTTTAATGAACTAAATGTAGATATCCATTCATACAAATTAAACTCCTACATACAATACATAGGGAATATTGATTCTCAGAAGAAAAGGACTGTTTGAGACAACAGTTTCCCTCAATCTATCTTCCCAGTTTTTTTAATTTGATATTTTTGCATCCTCTAGTGCTTCTGTGATAGGTTCAGGTGAATATACCACAGGAGGTTCATTTGGAGGTAGATTAATACATTTATAAAATATCATCTTTCTACTTTTTGGAAGAACAGAAGTTTCACACTTTTTGGTTTTTTTTTCTTTTCTTGTTCTTTCTTTCTTTCTTTCTTTCTTTCTTTCTTTCTTTCTTTCTTTCTTTCTTTCTTTCTTTCTTTCTTTTTTTAAGGAAGGGTCTTGTTGTAGCATAGGCTGACCTGGAATTCACTATGTAGTCTCAGGGTTATCTTCTATTATCTTCTTTAATTTTCTTCATAATAAGGATAAGTCAATAGTTTGAATAAAATTTGTAATTATAGGGGACTGGAGAGATCAGTGGTTAGGCACTTGCTTGAAAAGCCTGAAGATTAATTTATCAGTCACACATGGAAAGCTAAAAGGGCATTTGTTTGCAGGAAAAACACACACACACTCACACACACACAGGTAAATAAATACATAAAAATTAAAATAACACTCATAATTATTTTCTTGTTTCCTTTATCTGTTGAGCTTTACATATTTATGAAAACAGGAAGAAATCTTCTATTTGAATTCCATGCTTTAAAATAAAGTTCCTTCAAATATTCTATTCCAAAAGTATAGACAACATGCAGTTTGGCTGGATTATCATTCAAGTTCATTCTTCTTTCCTTGACCCTACATCTCTGAGCTCTAAGTGAGGTCCAAATTGAATATTTATGTCTGAGCTTATATTTTTGCCACTGATGAGTCCTACTTACATGTGATACATAATTAACAATGTGCAAAGAATATTTGCTTTGTCTTGTTGTTTCAGATTTTCTCAGTTCAATAAAGTTGACCAGCAAAATTCACCATTAAAGTTGTTCTGTCGAAGGAAGGACTCATCCTAAGCCATTAACCTCATGGTAATTTGATTCCATCAGAAAAAAACATTCCTTAGTTACAATGAACACCCATACTGAAACATGATCATGGATAATAAAATAAATTCAAAGAGGAAAAAAAGACTTCAAAAATAAAAAGGGACTGGTTTGAGGGAATGGAAGGCTAGGTCAAGGGGCATGGGAGCACAGGAAAGCATGACATGTTTATTATCAATAGATATTATGACACATATAAAATCAGTAAAATGAATTATCCTTAAGAAAAAGGCAATAAAAGGCCAGTAAAGAAAATCTATTTGCTGTTATATATTAAAATGTAATATTATATTTTATTTAAAATTGGTCTGTTTTATGAGATTATTAGATACGTCAAGTAACAAAGGATGTGAAGAAAACAGATCTACGAGGCTTAGGAGGTTGTACATTTCTGTTTCATTTGCCACACGGTAAGTGAAATCTTGCTACTTGTGAAAGTTAAATTTTTAAATAGAAAATTGCCACCCACACTCTATGAAAGAATCTGCCCCAGTTCTGCTCATGTAGCATTTAGAAGTGCTAAATAGGGTCTCTGAGCAGCCAAGAAAAGCAAGCTCTATTTTCTTCCCCTGTAATTAGCTGTGATAAATCAAGTCATAAATTTTCTGCCAAGTGAGTAGCTCTCAGAGGCTTTTGCTTCATAGACAAAGAAGATTTACACAGGAACATTCTTACTACAGTTCCACTTGGTACCCCATTAGCACTTGAATTCATTCTCTGGACATTTATATTCATTTACAGCAACAGTCTTCACAGACCCAAAAATCTATCAAGAGTTGTGTATCTATATGATTTTGGTTGAGCAGCTATTGATTTCATCAATTACTTCAAGTAAATATTTTTTATAAATAAGCTAATCTTTAAAAAGAGGAAAAACAGATGTATCTTAAGTTGGCCTCATACTTTGACATGGTAATTCTAATTTTAGGATATTATCAGGGAATATACTAAAAGACTTTGCCACAACATCCCTTTAAGACACTGTAATTATGTTGTAACAATAGGGAATTATTTAAATAAGTAAGTGCATGA
The DNA here is from genome assembly GCA_004024765.1 of Zapus hudsonius. Classification (NCBI taxonomy): domain Eukaryota; kingdom Metazoa; phylum Chordata; class Mammalia; order Rodentia; family Dipodidae; genus Zapus; species Zapus hudsonius. Next base: position 12,609 of record PVHP010028428.1, on the reverse strand, counting down.
AATGTTTATATCATGAGAAATATGCAGACAATATTATTTTATATAATTACATGTGTGTCAAAAGTGAACAAGATACATTAATAAATAGAAACAGCTCATTTTATATAATACTGGTAAAGTAAGATCTCATATTTTATAAATACATATATTTTATAACTATATATTTATATAAATAAATATAATAAGTAACTGTGAAGACAATAAAGATGATTTCAATTCTTTTCTCTTTATTTGTCCTTTTTTTAAAGAGATGCATGACATATTCACTTTCTCATGGTAGATATACTGTCCACATGTTATTGTTAACAAGCAAGTAATGTAACTATTATTAATATGTTATGGTCTAATAACTTTAAGCAATAAAAACAATCAGAATTTTTAAAGTACAATAAATATTTAAGAAAACCATCCAAACTTCAGTGATTACCAGTTTGGAATGCAAACATTATATTATTATATTATAATAACATAGAGATTCAGGTTGTTCATTCACCAAATACTCAAGCCTTTATGTATTTCAAAAGCTAATATAGTCATAGAAGAAGCACTAGGGCTAAACAGATAAGAGCCCGTCTCCTCAGATAGATCTCATTCTTTAATATATACTTAATAGTACATCAAATGCTGCTGAGTCTGATGAAAAGCAAAACAAAGCCTGTTGAGTTCACTGAAACCTGCAACACTATTACGAAGAGCAACATAAAGCAGTGTCAAGATTAAACTGATAAGGAAAAAATTATCACCAGTAAAATCTCTTTAAATCACTTTTTCAAAAGCTAGTATATTGCTGAATGAGTTTCATACAAAAAGTGGAGGCTTACATGTACTAACCATTGGTTGATGTCACAAATGGGATCTACTTTGGAAATAGGGTTTTTCTGATGGGATCAAGTTACCATGAGGGTAATGGTTTAGGATGAGTCCTTCCTTCAGTATAACAACTGTGATGGCGAATCTTGCTGGTTAACTGGATTGAACTGAGAAAATCTAAAACAACTGTAGACAGTATTTGGAGAAATGAATGAAGGGGGAAAGCCCTCAGTGAATGTGTTTGCCTCCTTCCAAGAGTCTTGGGTTCCAGATTGATCAAAAAGATCAGAGAAGGAGGAAGCCACTAGTTCCCATGTTCTTTCTCTCTGCTTCCTGTCCATTGTGAAGTGAAAAGTCTATGGATGATGCTTCTACCTCCCTTTGGGCTCAGCACAGTGGATCCCCCCAACCGTGAAGTAAATCCTCTGGTACTCACACAAAGTAAGCCTTTTTTAGTGTATGGGCATTCATCACAGTGACAAAAGTCTTACTAACAAAACTAATATCCTTTTTGAATATCTTTATTATGAATAAGTAGATACATTATATGAGCAAATCTTGTGAATGTGTCCTCTTTTCCCCCCTCTCTGTCTGCTACCCACTTGGTGCGCATACTGGATCTGTCCATAGGTTAGTGGAATTTGAACTGCACCAGAGGTAGCCAGTTTTTCTTTCTCTTTTTCTTTCTGCCCCCTTTGTGTATTGTTGCTGAGGAAGAAGGAAAGACACAGACAGTCCTGCAGGTGGAGATGCACGCACACACCAGTAGTGTTCAGGTAGTGCTTGCCAAGGTACACAGAGGAGTGCTAGTAACGCCAGGTGCTAAAGAAAAATAAATGTGGCTAAGAGGTCCCCTAAAGCCTAGACACAGAGCATGACCTGGAGGGCAAGAAGATTTTGTTATTCTTGCCTCAGGAAGTAGAGTAGTATGAAATAATATATTTATCTTGTTATTTCAAAATGTTTTTACTTATTAGAGATAGAGTATAGATGTGCCAGGACCTCCTGTCAGTGCGAGTCATCTCTAGACATTATGTGCGTCTTTGTGCATCTGGCTCTACATGAGTACTGGGTAATCTAAACCTGAGTGGTAAAGCTTTTCCAGAAAGTTCCTTTAACTGCTAAGCCATCTCTCCAGCCCTATTTATCTTGTTTTAAACTATATAGTTCATTATAATTTGTAACACCAGTCTAGGAAATTAATACAATGATAACTGAAGATAACATGGTAGTTTTATCTCCAAACTTTCTCTCTTTCTCAGTTTTAACATCACAGGCCATACTTATCCTGGAGTTGCGTTTAATGCTTCCTGCCCAGCAATTTCAAGATTCAGATGAGCTCAGCTTGTTTGCCTATGACCTGAGCTGAGGCAAGGACTTCAGGGAGGCAATTACCTTCCCCAAATTCACCTTTGCTTAACCTCTCCCTGATTAATGAGACCGAAGAAGTTATTATCCAGGGAGTGGTTCATGTCAGGAAATGAGGGAGGAATATCTTAAAACCTTCTCTTTTGATAATCTCCTATTCTGAAAGACTCTGAGGGCGGGTGGCAGCCAGAGTGATTCAAAGAAAACTAAGCCAGTACCTTTAACCACCAGCTCCTGATTTAAAAAAAAAATCTAAATGACTTTCTAAGGAAAACTTCTTTCCCCTGGGAGCATATCATGCCAGGAAATGTACTAAAGAAATGAAAATTAGCTAAAGAAGGGCTGTGGAGATTACACAGTTGGTAAAATGCTTTGTGCAAATATGAGGAGCTGAGTTCAGATCCCACATCAGCCACTTAAAACTTGGTCTGAAGGTGAACACCTAAAATCTCAGTGCTGCAGAGATGGGAGGCAGAGACAGGAGGATCCTGGGAGGGGGCTCATTAGTTGCATAATCAGAGAGCCCTGTCTTCATTGAGAAAAACCTATTTCAAAAAATAGATGGCAACGTGACTGAGGAAGACACCCAATATCATCAACCTCTGGCACATCCTCAAACACACACACACACACACACACACACACACACACACACACACACACAGACACACACACACACAAAATAACCACATATACATCCACAAAGATAGTAACAATTATATTCATATCATATACAAATACAAATGTAAAGAAAAATCAATAGCTTTCTTACCTAAGGAATTGCCTTTGTACACAGAGGGTATGAATATGAGATGCAGGAGGTACAGAACATACATTTGGATGTATGTTCCTTTTAATGTCTCCCCATTAGCTGTGTCAAAATTCACTACTTAATGAGACAGTTCAAGGAACATTATAAAGATTTGTTATAGTGTCGATTTCCAGATAAGATTGCATGAAGTGATTTGTAATGACAGGCAGAATCAAATTGAAGCACTGAGTATCTCTTTCAGCCCCTTTGCCCATACTCCATGGAGTTGGGTTTAAGAACTCTTCTCACTAGGCTCTCAGGACTCATCAATAGAGACATTTTCTTTAACATTTGCTATGTAGTTATGTAGTGGGGTGAGCTGAGAATTACAATTTAGATAATATCCAGCAGAAATTCCAGTGCACCCCCAAATTTAAGGAGTACCCGAATTCTTGTCTACAAAGTTAAAGAATTAAAATCATAGACAACAAGATATTAAGGTATAGTGGGAGAATTTATTAAGGAAACATGGGGAGTTACAGAGTTCTCCAGCCACCAGTGTGGGGAGAACATGTGGCAAAAGTTTTGGTAATTAAGTAGGTAGGAAAAGAAAGATAATAGAGATCTCCCATCACGAGAAAAAGTTCATGTGGAAAAGATCTTGAGTCCCCCTCACCCCTGGGACTTACCTGGAAAATGAAAGTCCTCCTTCTTGGATGCCATGTGGGAAAAGACTGCCTTTGTTTTAGGGAAGCTTTTGAAAACTTAGCCCAGTTAGTCAGAGAGATAGCCAATTGGTCTATACCTGACCAATCAGTTTTTTCATCTAGGTTTGAGCTCTGGCTAGAGACACCTCCCATTCAAGGGGAGGGCATCTATGGAGCTTCCCTGAACTGTCACAGTTATACCTAGTTTTATCAAAGAGCTTGAATAATAATGATGAGATCAGCAATACTATTGAAATGGATGCATTGCTCTCCAATCTAGACTTCCTTTGTCCTTTTAGTGTGAGCTCAGGCATAGTGTCTCCTATCACCAGTTTAAAGGAGGAAAAACCTCATAGGGGTTTAAGGGTCACTATTACTTCTGACATGATAGTTGTGTGTTCCTCTCTTTTCCCTTCCATCATTGTTTTAAATATAAATTTACTTTACTTTGTAATAGTTGTAGATAATCAAAGTTTTCTTAGAATTTCATTTTCTTTCTTCTTGCCTTTCTTTCCTCCCTCCTTCTTTTCCTCCCATAACATACAAATGCATCTATGGATTTTGTGAACCATTGTTGGGTACTTCCTAAATGCACAATACTTCTTTGATTTGCCCCATTTCTGGTCACTAGAAACACAATGAGGAAAGGAAACAGAATGTCTCCACCTTCACAAGCCTCATGCAGAAAGCCAGCGGAAATGTAACAACATATAAATAGACAAAATGACCACTAGAATAAAGACTATTAGGAAGAGTTTAAGGTCATAGAAACTGAGGACAAGGACATAGGAAGGGTCCTCTGTGAAGAGGGGATTTGTGTCTTTAACAGACAGAACTGCTGAGAATGACTGCAGCTTTGATTCTTTGGCTGAAGGCCATCTGGGGTTGAAGTCAGAAGTTCATAGAGATAACTTAGCTGAGTGACATTCACAGGTCTCAGTGACCCTGAAAGGGCAGGGCAGATGAATTTGATTCCTGTCACAGTTGTCTTTCCCCAATTGATGGTTCTGACTGTTATGGATCCTTTGTTTCATAAATTAATTAAATCACTCAGGTCAATGAAAGAAAAAAAAGAAACTCCACATTATAATTTAATTTTAATAGAAAACACAATTCCATTAATTTCTTTCGAGTATTTACTTAGGAACAGCTGAATCACTGAGACCCAGATCCCCTCTGCATCTTTGGCTGGTACTAAATGTGAGTCTTTCTTAATATGCACCCCACTGTGATCTGTCAGCAATAAGTAAGGCATTACATACTCTAGATATGGGCAATATTAACTTGTACTAAGGAAGATCATTCATTCTAATACTCATATCTACTTAGAAAATTGAGCTTCTCCTGAAGCAAATTGAATGACCATTTTACTTATCAGATTTGCTTTATAATAGTTGTTTTGCCACAAAACATTTTCAATTTTTTTTATTCATAACATTCCAAGAAGTAGAGAATATCTATGCTAATATTCTTGCATTTATCTTTTCAGTACTGGAAGAATTTAATTAAATGTGTTAGCTTTGGTGCTTTTATAAAAAACTGCCTTTCTTAACGCACTGTACGTTTTCTTTCCCTGGGTTTCTATGTTGTTGGCAACGAGTCAATCCTTTGAAAATATGCCTTCAAACAAAGAATCAGGACCGATGTTTGTTTTTTAAACTTGGAAGTTAATAGCCAAAGTTATGACAGTTAAGAATGCCCTTTTACTTACTAAAATCTAAAGTTAAATTATGATTTTAAAATTAATTTAATAAGATTATCATAATTGGAATGTTTAGAGAATATTATCTATTTATTTTTAGAGAAACTTAATTCCCAAAGCCTATTAATTTCTTTTGGGTGACAGTTCCATCAAAAAGCAAACTTTCTTTTATATTTGTACAACCTTGTTAAATTGTCTCGGTGGGTGGACTTGTGGAACTGACTTAAATTGGCTAGGGAATCAGACAAAGACTAACTTTGGAAAAAGCTGTTGGCCCGGTTTTAGAAAATAATAACTTTATGATACTGCTGTACTCTCTTTGCTCTTTCAGGTGTGTGTGTGTGTGAGTGTGTGTGTGTGGGGGGGGGGGGTTCATGATAGAAACCAGTCTAAATTAAAGCCATTACAGCTCAACTTTACTAGTCTCCTCGAAACCTTTATACTTGCAGAGTTCTCACACTGAGCACTCCTTTGAGTAATGAATCAAACTTTTATTTGCCTTTCCCAGAAGTCCCCTCAAACATCCCTCTAATTATTACGTTTCCTTTCCTGTGAACAACCTGCATATAATTAGTATTAATATTTTATTTTGTTGAAATCCATTGACTTTTGTTTATGCTAATAGATATTTATAGTCACAGCCTTTTTATGTGTGTGTGTGGTCTGCATGCATGTTTATGCATGTTTATTCACATGGCTCTTCACCCTCTTTTTTAAAAACATTTTTATTAATTTATTTGTAAACAGAGAGAGTATGTGTGAGAGAGAATGGGTGCACAAGGGCCCAGAGACATTGCAAACTGTAAGATTCTCCACCTTACTTTTTGAGACAGGGTTTTCACTGAATTGGAAACTCACTGATTCAGCTAGACTAGCTAACCCAGGAGTCCCCTGAGCTTCCTGTCGCCAGATTCTCAGCCCTGGGATTTCAGGCCCTATCACAACTAGCTTTCACAATGGGGCTAGAGATGGAGACCAGGTTCTCTGCCCTGCACAGCAAGCAATTCACTGACGGTGCCATGTCTCAAGACCAATTCTGCTGTTTTTGAAGACAAGACTATGCACAGAAAGACACATACCACATAAACTCACTTATGTGTACAATCGAAGTAAAATCAGACTCAGAGAAGAAGGTGGTAGGACAGTGGGCTGGAGGTGGAGTAAAGTGGGGAGATGGCACTTATGAGTAGAGTTTTAGGTAGGATAAGTAAGTTACCCAGGTCTCTCCTATGCCAGGTGACTATAGTTAGCCACATCATATGTATCCTTAATTTTCCTGAAAATAGATTCTAAATGCTTTCTTCCATCTCTCTTACATAACTGTGACCATGTGAGGAGAAGACACTACTTACCTTGATGGAGGTAATCATTTTACAATGTCCACGTGTATCTAAATGTATTTTTTACTTCATTGTCATATAAGGATTTTGCTGTCAAATATTTTGTAAATCTAGAGAAAGATAAAGAGTAGAACAGACAGTAAACAGAGTGATCTAGAGAGAAAGAGAGAGAGAGAGAGAGAGAGAGAGAGAGAGAGAGAGAGAGCCAACAGCAATACATTCTTGACAGGGATCATAAATAAGAAAGATGTTCTCAAGCATGCGATTGATAGATAATTCTTGTCTTCCTTCTGGATTCACTATATAAAGCTTTTTTTTAATGTTATTTCTGACTCAATGAGACTTTATTTGCTTCCATTCCCATGTGATCATAAAACTTATGGTCCCTGGTGGTTTTGACTTACTTTACTTGTCCTGATGTATCTTTTTTATTATTATTCTCCCTTCACTGGAACTGTCTATAATAGGTAATTGGTAGATGTGAAGCCAAATAAAGGACAAACTAATGAAAACACGAAAACAAAATTGAAAAAAAAAAGATAGGGCAAAGAAATGAATGTAGCAATTTCAGGACTGTTGAGATGTCTCAGTGGTTAAAGGCACTCATTTACAAAGTCTGACAGCATAGTTTCGTCCCCAGTACCAGTGTAAATCTAGATGCACAAAATGGCAAAAGCATGTGGAGTTCATTTACAGTGGTAGGAGACCCTCGTACATCCACACTCATGCTCTCTCTCTGTTTGTCCCCTTCTCTGCTTTTAACTCACTCTCAAATAAATAAGCCAAGTATTTTTAAATAGGTAGCACATTCAAAGAAAATGACACCACAGGGAAGGGGAACATGGCCCTCCACCCAAGTGATCTTCCATGTTGGGAACAAGGGACAATTTGCTTGTCTGGAGTAGAAGTAGTGGTAGCTAGTGCAGACCAAATTTGCAAGTCGAGACCCCCCCCCCCAGTTCTGTGCTGAGAGGAGGAGTCCAGACAGTGGATATCTTGGGAAGAAAGCCTTCATCCAAGGACTTGTAGTTGTGGCTGTGAAACTAAACAAAAACACAACCAAAATGCAAAAAGGGAACTCTTGTTTTGCTGAAAAATCTCTGTAAAGAAACACTCTGTCATAGAGCTCTTACTGGACGCTTGTGATTATTGTTTTAGAAATATATTTTCTTAGGCTGAGGATTTAACAGAGAGGCTAGTCAGGAACTCATTTCACAATCAGAAAATACCTCTTGACTTTCATTTGTCAAGTTAGACTAAAATGACTAAGTGAGTCACATGATTTGTTATTGCACTTACCTTCTCATTGCTTGACAGACACCCTATCAGAAACAGCTTATGAGAGGAAAGGATTTTATCAGGCTTATAGAATTCAAGGGAAGCACCATCAATGGCAAAAGAAGCTGGCTCACTCCATCATACATTGGCATAGCAGAGAGAGAGAGACAGAGAGAGACAGGGATAGAGAGAGACAGAAAGAGACAGAAAGACAGAGAGAGAGAGAGAGGAAAAAACAACATCAAGCAAACACAGTCACTTTACATTCAAACTACCACATTTGTCATACCAGAAAATAACATCGAAATCCCTGTGTCCAACCATGAGCCAGAAGTCTGTGTGTGTGTGTGTGTGTGTGTGTGTGTGTGTGTGTGTGTGTATATATCATATATATATATATATATATATATATATATATATATATATATATATATATATATATGATTGAAAGAAAACAAAATCTTGGTGAATTAGAAAATACATCACAAAACTTTTAATCAATGAAACCAGAAGGAAGACAAGAATTATCTGTTAATCACTTACCCATACATTTTTCTTATTCATGATATAGGTCAAGAATGTGCTGCTGTTTTCTTTTCTCTTCTCTCTCTCTTCTCCTACCTTTCCCTTTCTTACTTCACCTCCTCCTTCCCTCCCCCTGCCTTCCCCTTCTCTCCTCCTTTTTCTCATTTTACATTAGATTTTTGTGATAACTATTTTCAATATAAAAAAAAAATTCATTATGAAAGAGGAATGATCATCAAAATATTCTGCATGTACTTTGAATTAGCATTATTTTATTTGTTGTAATTGTTTTTCATATGTGTTATACAAGCCCCTCCTATTCACAAGGAAAACTAGTTTAAGCAGATATGGCTTAGATATAGAAATGAATGTCTTTATTTTTAATGCATTGGAGCTGTATTGAAAGAACATCAAAAATATTTTTTCTAATGATAAAATCTGTTGTCATGTCTTGTTATATATTCTCTCATACCTCAAGATAGCTATGACATTTCTGTATTATATAGAAAACAGCCCAATCATAAATTAAATTTTAGAAGTAAAACTTTCTGCTTATCTGTGAGCATACTGATTAGTGAACCCCATTAAAATGGATGCAGATACGTGTGGAAAGGCTTGCTTAATAAAAGTGTTCTGCTAATTACACTTTCAGGTGACAACATAAGGCATAGCCCAGAGTCATGCCACAACATGAATGTCATAAAACTCAGGAAGAAAAGAAAATTGAGCATGTGTAAGTTCCGTGTGTTCTCAATTTGTTTCCCAGGGGAAGAATGCCAGGCTTTCCTGCTGAAGGAAAGAATATGACACTTGTAAATCTCCTTGGTTAATTGTTGGGATTTTAAAAAGGCAATAAGCAGCAACATTATTTATGCTTAATTTATGACTTCCTTTTAGTTCCAAAAATCATTGTGCTAGTCTTATTCACAGGGAAAACTGAAACATCATCAGGTGTGTCTGAAGTGTAGTAGGGAATGTCTTTATTTTATTTTATTTTATTGTGGAATGTCTTTATTTTTAATTCATTGATTCTGTATTATAGGCACATCAAAAATAATTTTCTCTATTGAAATTAAAATTCATAAAAATCTATCTCCAGACATTAAATTAAATAAATCAGTAATTTGTCCAGTTTCTTGATACATTTAACATAAATTAAACTAATAAACTCATAAGTTAAACCAATAAACTTAGATAGAAACTTAAATACTTTTGGTTGATGAAACTGAACAAGTTGAATGAGTGAAAGCTTGGGTAAATTTTATGTCCTTAGACACATGACATTGTGAAATGAAGTAGATTTTATTGAGAGGAAAAAGATTAAAATGCCTTTTAATGGAACTAGCATAATTATGTTTACCTTAACCACCTAAAGAAAGACATTATGAAATGAAATAGTTTTTATTGAGAGAAAAAGAATAAACATCTTTTAATGGAACTAGAATGATTATGTTTAATTTAACCACCTCAAGAAAATACATGTTTTTCTTAAGGTAGAGACAATTTTATATAATCACAATGAAATGTGGTTTAACTTCAAATGTCATCAATATTGTTTAATAATTTAGCAATGAAATTCAAATATATTCATTTGCAAATTTTCTATTAAGCTATGCTGATTCAGAGATTAAAAGCGGTATTGAAAAGTAATTAAGTAGATTCACTGAAGAAAAAGGTAAGAACTATTTTTCTATAGAAAGCAGCTGGAGAGATGGCTCAGCAGATGAAGGTGCTCAAATGAATATAAGAAAAAAGCAAATTTGGGCCATAGTGATGGCTTAGTGATTAAGGTATTTGCCTACAAAATCTAATGACCCAGAATCCAGTCCCCAGTCCCCACAAAAAGTCACATGCACAAAGTGGTCCATGCATCTGGAGCTTGTTTGCAGAGGCTGAAGGCCCTGGTGTGCCCATTCTCTCTCTCTCTCTCTCTCTCTCTCTCTCTCTCTCTCTCTCTCTCTCTATCTCTCTCTCTATCTCTCCTCCCTTGCAAATAAAATTAAAAAAATTAAAAGCAATTTACTTGTCATTGCAAGTCTTACAAAGTAAATATTTTAAAGCATTCAATTTCATTTGTATTATTTTTCTTTTCAGGGATTTTTTTTCCAAACATGGCCTCATACTGTAGCTCAGACTACTCACTATGTAGTCCAGACTAGCCTTGAACTTTTGCTAATCCTCCTGCCTCAGCACCCAAGTGCTGAGATTACAGGTATGCAATACCATTTCTGGACTTTTTTTTTCTATTCATAATTTTGACAAACATAGGTGATAGCTATTAATTGTTTTCATATTTATAAGAAAACACTTGATACTCTATAATACATTACCATGTAAAGACAAAATTCAGAGAAAAATTATATATCCATAACTGTTGAAAATTAATGTTTTGGATTAATTTTATCTACTTACTATATTGATTTGGCAATATGGCCAAGGTTATGCTTTTTGAATTGATAATAGTGACAGCTTTGACTGTATCAATACATTGTACAATGCTAATTCTCTTATCATATAACCTATTCGTAGTTAGATGTACTCTTCACTCTAGTAATAGAAAAAAGTTTCTATTTTAATGTTTTTGCCTTCAAGTCAGATATATACTGGACTAGAATTAACTACCTAAAGAAATATCATCACTTTATATATTAAAATGTGATAAGAGTCCCATTATATTTTACTATAACTTTTACTGGTATTTTTTAACTTTAAAAAAAATTGTCTGAAAGAGTGCATGTATGATCTCATGCAAATGGAGGTCATTGGTTGATATCAATATTCCTTCTTGACAACTCTCACCTTATTTGCTGAGAGAAAGTCTCTCACCTCAACCCAGAGTTTGCTGATTTATCTAGAGGCTAGGTAGTCACCTTGCCACAAGGATCCCTTCTTCATTCCTGATTATTGGGATTACAGGTGCACCAGCATGTCCACTAGGCATTTATGTGAGTTCTGGGGATGCAAACCAAGTCTTCAGGATTGCCTGGCATGTGCTTTGTCCACTGAGCCATCTCTCTAGCCTATACTGTATTTTTTCAAACTCAATTTTACTAACAAATTAAAATATTCTGATTCACCTCATCAAAGGGTAACTACCCTTAGTGACATATAAAAATATTCGCATTGAAGATGATGAAGCTTACTTCTGTCAAAGAGGTATAATTTATCAAAAGAAAATTAAATCATTGGTCATGTAACTTACATACAATGAGATTTACTTGATTTTTTTGCACAAATAGCAATGTATTTTGTAGTAAACTGTGCATATGAAGGGATTGTGGGTCATAAAAATGTCAAGATGAAGAACGGGTTTGGTGGTACATGCCTATAATCTCAGCACTCAGGAGACAGAGACAGGAGGATCGTTATGAGTGATGAGGTTTGGGACCTCCTATTCATGGGACTTAAGAAAACAGTAGCAATAGAAAGGTCTTTCTTATCTTTCTCATCTGTTTTTCCTGAAAAATATAATTCCTATCTGTTCTCCCCCATTAGAGTCCATAATATTTGTATTCAAGTGTGTTTTCCTATTGTGTTATAACTTGTGTTTTAAATCAAATGTCCCCCATCATCTCATGTATTTGGAATACTAGATCCCCAGCGGATGGAAATTTGGGAATTGAAGTCTCCCGAAGGTGTACTGATAGGGATGGGATTATGAGTGTCATAACCAGCCTCACCTTGCCAGGGTTTGGCACACTCTGTTGCTGCTGTTGTCCACCTGATGTTGACCAGGAGGTGATATCCTAACTCTGCTCATGCCATGTTTTCCCTCCAATCATGGATTCCCCTCTAGTCTGTAAGCCAAAATAAACTTTCACTTCTACAAGGAGCTTTGGGTCAGGTGCTTTCTGCCAGCAACAGGAAGGTAACTGCAGCATAGCTTGATCCTCGAGGCTTGTCAGAGCTACCAACCAACATAAAGTAGGACCGCTATGGAGACATATGAAATACCCCGGACCATAGTCATTCCAAGAAAACAAAACAATATTGAGATATTTATGCCTGTGCTAATGGGAGTGGGGCTGCCAACATTCCCTAGCAGATATAGAAACAGAAGGATCACTGGATTCTCACATGTCGCTCCTGAAACTACCCTCTCCTACCTTCTCAACCGCACATGGTTTG
>PVHP010028427.1:0-23124 GCA_004024765.1 Zapus hudsonius | reverse complement strand
GCAGTCAGCTTTCTAGTTGCTGCGCAGAAAGAACCCAAACAAAAGCGGCTTGTAGAGGAATGGGTTTATTTGGCTTACGGACTCGAGGGGAGACTCCATCCTGGCAGGGAAAACGATGGCATGAGCAGAGGGCTGGACATCACCTCTGCCACAGCACTGCAAACAGCGGCAGGAAGGTGTGCCAAATACTGGCAAGGGGGAGCTGGCTTATAACCCCATAAGCCTGCCCCCAATAACACAGCTCTAATGAGGTTCTAATTCCAGAATTGCCATCAGCTGAGGATAGATCTATCAGAACACATTCATTTGTTTGTGGGGGACACCTGTATCAAACCATGACAACCAGTCATCCTCTGAGTAGCCAAGGGAGGGTTCATGACTGCTAGCCACCATGGGGATGCTGTCCCCCACACACCTGCCTGGTCAATTCTGTTCATGCCCACCTCCAGCATTTCTCCCCATCCCCCTTCCTCTCAGAGCCTGGGACCCTTGTCCTTGGGGAAGAGGGCTGTACAGGGAAACGCCATGAGGCATTCTGCTCAGTCTGAGTCTTTGTCTTCCCCATCAAATCTTTAAAATCTCCTAACTTGTACCCTTCTTCCTACATCTGCAAACATGTTCATTTCAGGAATCACCGGCAGCATTAAGGAAAGAAAGTTTCCAATGGAGAAAGGAAGACTGGAGAAAATCTGTGTCATATTTCAAAAATATTATGCTATGCTACACGGATTGTGTGAATGTTATTGAGTTTTATTAATAGGTCTATTTATTACATGCATGACATGAAAAATTGTTGAAATTCATCAAATCCTTTCCTATGGGTTTTTAAATGCATAAAGTCAACAGAGCCCAGGTATTACTAGACCTACTGTTATTACCAAATCTGCCTGGATCTTAATTAATACAGTCTTATTGCCACAGAGATAAAAAACTTCAGTGCTCACTACTGTTCAACCAGCTAGCTGCTTCCTCCCCAATGACGCTGCTACTCTAATTGTGCATAGTAAATATTGAAGCAAATTAGCTGTTTTCCTTTTTCTAAAAAAAATTGAAGATACAGAGATAATACCCATCATCTGTCATGTCTTAATCCAAACCCAATCTAAAGATTCGTGGGTCTCTTTTAAATGGTCTTTTTAGGCTCCTTAAGCTTTCTAACTACTTTTTTTTTTTTTTAATGTTCTGAATAATGTCTTTCCTGGCACCTGACCTACTCCCATGAATTCTGTCCTGGACTCCTACAAAGTCCACGAACCATACATTGGAAGCCTTGGTACAAAGCAAGGATCAAGATGCCTGCTGTGTCCCTGAGGTCACAGGTCTCTTAGCAGAGCCCCTGGTAGAAGCTAGAACACTGTTCTTAAATGATATTTAGCTCCCCGAGAAGTGCTGCAAGTTTTTATTTCTGTCTTGCTAGATGACATGGTTCAAAATATTGGCACAAGATATAAACTCCATGCAGAGACTTCCTAGTGACAAAAACAGAAAAAAAAAAGCCGGGGGTGGAGGGATAGGTTCAATTTCAGACTGTACTTAGAGCACGACAGGGGCAAAGCTTACATTTAGATAGAGGTCAATCTTAGATCTTTACAAAGTTTGCTAAGAATATTTTCAGGGGTCAGTGAGACACCCTGAAGCAATCTATTAGAGATTTCTGCCTACATTTATTTTTCTATATCTTGTTGTTGGCACGTGTGTCTGCATGTTCGTGCATGAGTCCTGGTGTACATGTGTCACAGTGTGTGGGTGAAGATCAGAAGACAACTTCGGATGTCTGTCCCTGCCTTCTACCATGTTTAAGGTAGAAGCTCATCACTCCTGGCTGTGTACCCCAAATTAGCTGGCCCATGAGCTTCTTGGAGATTCTCCTGTCTCCTCCTCCCTTCAGGGCATAGACACACTGGGGTTACACATGCTTGTGCTATATACCATCTGGCTACGCATGGGTTCTGAGAATCTAGACTCAGCCGCTCACACCTGTACAGCAAGCACTTTATGTGCTGAGCCATCTCCCCAGCCCCATTACATACACGTCTGAAGACAGCTCATGCTGCCTGGTCACCGGTCCAGGCTTTCTCTCCTCCAGTGATCGGAAGCTGGAACAGATGTCCTGGATTTGGGTTTCAGTCATTCCCCTTAACTGGAATTAATGCCACATCTCATTACCTTTTAGCATGCTTCATTTCCCCTGCCACGGTCTTCCCAACATTTGTGTAAGTGGAGTAGTCAGCCACATGGCACAGGAACGGGAGCCTTGAATCACTTCAAAATGACAGATGCATGAGGGAGTGGGGGTTTCTGTGGGGGGGCAATTTTTTAAAGGTCATCATTAGTGGATTACTCACTTGAAAATAAATTATATAGACCTTGCCAGGCATGCCAGCATGTGTGCATATGTGGGCACAGGCTCTAGTCTCTCAAGATTAGCCTCTGTGTGGATTTGGGCTCAAGGCAGCAGTCTCCCACTACAGCCCAGGAATGAATGTTTTTGGAACAGATACCGTGATGATGACAGATCCTGACTCATAAAGAATAATTTACCCTAGGAAGATTCTAGTAACCTTCTTCGGGCATCTCCATTCTTTCAACCTTCCTAGTCTCAGAGAAATCCTACATGCTATTAAAAATCTTGTCCGCTCATGCACTGGAGAATGAAAGCTGCAAAAAGAAGCATTTGATTTGCTAGAGAAATGTGGATAAGCATTCTAGTATGCTATTATAGCCAGAGATAAGAGCGTATACGTTTAGATGAGTATATGGATTTAAGGGAAGTTCTCTGCCAAGGTTGATCTGACTGAGAGGCATTGCTGGGGGCACAGAGCACCAGTGTTGCAGTCAGCTTTCTAGTTGCTGCACAGAAAGAACCCAAACAAAAGCGGCTTGTAGAGGAATGGGTTTATTTGGCTTACGGAAAGAGAGAAAGTGATCATAGCCAGGTAGCAATAGTTGGTAAATTCTAAGTGTTGATCATATTGATCTCCCAACTTTCCTATAGATTCACATTTTTTAAAATATAGGCTTTGGGAAACCTATCTTCTATCTTTCCTCCCACCCTCTTATCACATCCTAGGCCCATTCCCACACTCTACACCTCCAAGCTTAGAATGGATCATCCCTGAGGGGCTCACCCTCGCCAGGCTTCCTTTACAAGCTACAGGAGCACAGAAAGAGATCAGTACACACTCCTCCTCCCAATCCATGCTTTCCTGTTCTGATTTTGACTCATTTTCCTTCCAGAAATTTCAGCACATACCCACCTCACAATATAAGAATGTGTTTATCAGTTAATTTCTAACAAGCAGCTAAGTAAGAAACTGCAGAGCACACAGCAGCCCTGAGGGACTAGAGACATGTAATCCTGCAGACAGTCAGTGCAGGGCAAAATCAAGTTATCTTATTTACCCTCCCCCCTCCTACTCATTACCGGAAGTTCCGCTCTTCCTCCAAACACCATTCTGTAGTAAAGTCTTAACTCTGGATCAGCTCAAGAAATCCTTGCCCTAAAAGGTCAAGTAGAAATACTCTTTAACGTTATTTTTTCAATTTATATGTATATGTATGGAATCTGTGTGTGCCACTGCACATGTGTGGAGGTCTGAGAACAACCTCAGAAGTTTTGTCCTCTCCTTCTACCCTGCTTGAGAAAGGGTCTCCCTTATTTTTTCCACTGCACTGAGCATGTGTCAGTCTAGCTGGCCTGAGAGCTTCCAGATTCTCGTGACTCCAGCACCCACTGACATAGGCACATTGGGATCCCAGACAAGTGCACCAGTTGGCATCCACCTTTATCCAGCTTTCCATGGGTGCTGGGAATTTAATTTGGGTTCAAACTTAGCAAGCTTGCAAGCAGGTAGGTGCCTTTAACCACTGAGCAATCGCCCCAGTCCTCTTTAAAGTTATTTTTAATTCATACATATACATGCAAAAACTACACATGTGAACAGAGCCCCATGTGATGCTTCCATATGTGACTCATTACAGAACCAGATTCAGAGTATCTTCAAACATTTATTGCTTATAAACCATTCAAAATCCTTCCTTCTGGCTTTTTGAGATATGCACATCTGAAGTCACTGAAGGTGTGCTCCAGAACTCCTCACTCCTGTCTACCTATTCCCACCTCTTGCTCCGCCTTACTGCCTCCAGCATCTGGTAACCACCATTCCACACTCCATTTCTACAAGATAACTTCTTCAATTTCCACATATGTGTGAGATCATAAGTTATTTTGTCTTTCTATGTCTGACTTATTTCACGAAACATAATGATTCATAATGTTCTTTCCAAATTGCTGCAAATTGTTAGATTTGAGCTTTTTCACAACTAAGAAGTATTCCTTTGTACGTAGGTACCACATTCTCTTCATCCATTCACCAGTGGATGGGTACACAAACTGAGTACAATCTTTCTTTAAAAATATATATATTTATTTATTTGTGTGTGTGTGTGTGTGTGTGTGTGTGTGAGAGAGAGAGAGAGAGAGAGAGAGAGAGAGAGAGAGAGAGAGAGAGAGAACAGGTATGCCAGGGCCTCTTGCCTCTCTGCAAATGAAGTCCAGAAAAAGGCAGGCACCATTTTTGTGTATCTGGCTTTAACTGGGTACTGGGGAGCTGAACCTGGGCCATCAGACTTTGCAATCTCTGAGCCATCTCCCCAGACCCCTGAGTAGAATATTCTTGATCGGCCAGAGAAGACAAGTTTAATGATGTTATAGAAAGTGTCTTGGCATTGCCATATGCCCATGAAGTCCTCAACCTCCCCAAAACAGAAGCATTGTAGAGAGATCAAGGACAAGAGCTGAGCCTTCAAGTCCAGTTTAACAAAAAAGAAAGAAAGAAAGAAAGAAAGAAAGAAAGAAAGAAAGAAAGAAAAAAGAAAGAAAGAAAGAGAAAAAAAGAAAAGGTGAGATACTGCAGCCTGTGGCCAGTCTGCTATGAAGTAAAGCTGGCAGTTAAAGGCTTACAGCTTATTGTCAGCAAGCAAAACCTCACTCATATGCTCAGTGTCACAGTACTTAAATGACACAAGAGCAGAGCACCTCAGCATTTAGGGGGTGAGTCCAGGAAAGAGGAGCATAAGATTTGCCCACCGAAAAGCAGGGGGTAGGAATTAAGCTGTGACCAAAAACCTAGAAGAAGGCTGGGGAGATGACTCAGTCTGAAAAGCATTTGTTTCACAAGCAATGAGGGTTCCACTTCAATCCCCAGAGCTGTACCTTCTCATTGCTGGGACAAAGCAGTGAGGGGTTGTTTGTGGGTTACAGTCTTGAGGGGAATCCGCCTCATGATGGCAGGAAAAGGATGGGAGAGCAGAGGCTGGACAACACAATCTTGCCACAACAGGTGGAAAATAGCAGCAAGAGAGTGAGCTGAGCTCTGGCAAGGGAAAAGCTGAGCTAAAACCCTGCAAAGTCCACCACAAAGAATACATCTCCTCCAGCAAGGCTCCACCTCCCAAATTGTTACCAGCTGGAGATCAAGCATTCAAAGCATGTGAGTTTATGGGGGAAATTTGATTCAAACTACCACAAGAACCCACATAAATGCCAGATGCAGTGATATACCTGTAATTCTAGCACTGGGGAGGTGGAGACAGGTGGATCCTTGGAGCTCTCTGACTAGCCATTCTGTTGGGTAAGGAAAGAGTCAGTCACAGATCCCTGGCCCCCTGCAAGCCTGTCTCACCCGCCAGCAGCCAGGAGACAGGCTCTATGGGGAAAGGTGAATGCGTACAGCCGGAGACTCACACTAGCAGCTGGGAGATGTGTCCAAGCAAATCTCAAACTTTATTCCAATATCCATCATATATATATAACCCAAGGATGCATTGTATTGTCTTATCTCTTTTACAAGGGAGCTCAGGAAACAGGAACACAGCTATGGGAACTCAGCCAGCAAAGCTTATTAGCACTTCTATCACCTTTGCCTCTGGGGAACACAGGTGTGCTAGGATTAAAGTCGTGTGCCCCCATGCCCAGCTTCTTTCTAAAACTTAGTTCAAGGTTACTCAGCTAGGCTGGGGCGCAACACATTCTAGCCTACTTGATGAGCTACAGGTTAAAGAGAGACTCTGTCACCAAAAAAAAGGTGAATACGGTCCTGATGAGGTTGTTCTCTGTCCTCCACATGCATGGATGAATCTATGTACATACACATGTACCTTACACATATACACACACACTAAATAAATAAATAAAAGGGAAAGAAAACTCTAGGTAGATCTGGGCAGGATAGGCACTTGTCTCTTAGCTATACTTGGCAGGTGGCATTTTCTTACTCTGTAGTAGAGAGGAAATTGGAAGTATGTATGAGAAGTTAGCAATGACAGACTGAATAATTATCACTTAAAGATGTCTAAGTCCTGATCCCCAGAATCTTTGAATGTTGCCTTTGATGGCAAAGGAACTTTGAAGATGTGATTGAGCCTCCTAAGCTTCTGAACGATCCACAGACGGTCATGGCAGAGACAGGAGTGAAATGGTCACAAACCAAGGGAGGGGCCAAGAAAGGGATTCTCCCCTAAAGAAGGCCAACACCCCGAGTTTAGGTTTCTGATCTTCACAACTCTAAGAGGACAAATTTGTATTTTAAGCCTTTCCTTTTGTGGAACTTTATTGTAAGCACAACAAGAAACAAATATACCAACCATAGAAATGGCCATGCATGGTTACACTTGAGTTAGCTGATAGCACCCTGCCCTTCCCTCTTCACAGTGTAGGCTGCCTGTTCCCCTATAACCTCCATTTTTGTTACATAAAATTACATAAAATTTTGAATTAATAAACTAAGAAGTGGTATAGAAAGGAATCTGGAGAGTGAGAACCTCATGCTCTGCAGACTATTGTGACTCCTCCAGGCCTTCAATGCCTGATTAGGACTGCTGAGGCATTTAGCCAAATGGACTGAGTGGAAACTTGGTTCCTTGACTCTCAAGCCTGTAGACTGCTATTGTTGGACTGCTGTAAACTAATGCAATAAAATCCCTTTATAATACAAATTCATTCTATTGGCTCTGTTCCTCTAGAGAAACCTGGCTAATACAGAGAGGGTCATCTCTACTCTAGCAACCCCTATCTTGATGCATTTCTGTTTCCTTCTCTGGCTGGCTTCCATTTGACCAGACCACTCCAGGCACCTTGGGATACTAGAACTTGGGAAAACAGATCTTGCTTATCCACTGGGCCCTAAATGATTGGGATGTTTTTTCATCATGATGACGAAATACTGACAGAACCAAGTTAAGGGACAAAGATTGGATTTTGCTCCTGGTTTGAGGTTTCAGCTCATCATAGTAGGGAGGTGTGGCAGAGTAGCTGATATCCTGGCAGACAGGAAGCAGTATGAAGCTGGAACTGGAAAGAGCCTGGAGAAAATATAGCTCATGGGGAGAGACCTCCAGTGACCCACTTCTTCTAACCAAGCCCCAATAGCCATAGTTCTACATCTCAATAGCTATACAAATGTTGACTCCATCAGTGGATTAGACCACTGATTAAATGGGATCTCTCATGGTCTAACTGTCTCTGGAGATGCCCTCACAGGTTGGATCTCTGGTGGTCTAACCATTTCTGGATATGCCTTCACAGGTTGGACCTCTCATGATTAACAGTCTCTGGAGATGCCCTCATACATCATATCTCTCTTGGTCTAATGACTCTGGAGATGCCCTCACAGATCAGACCTCTCATGATCTGTCTCTGGACACATCCTCACAAGCATGCCCAGGGGAGTGTTTTGCTGATCTGTACATATCTCTCAATCCAGTCACACTGATCAAGCTTAATTGTGACAGGGAGACACTAAAACCACACATGCGATTGAACCCTAAGCTCTGTGATCCTCAGCAATAAAGTCTAAGCTGCTACTTTACCTGAAAATCAGAGACAAAGATTCTCACTTACTTGTGTGTATAAAATTAGATTATGGAAAGAAATCTCAAAGGTTGCTCTACAGTTGGCCACCTGTTGGGGAAAGGGTGATGGACCCCTTGCCCCCTACGGGGTAGCCCAAGTCTCACCTGCCAGCAGGAGATTGGCTCCATCCGGGAGACGTGAAAGCAGCGGCAAGAGAAACACACGCGGCCAGGAGATATGTCAGGGCACATCCACACTTATATAACCCAAGGCTGCATTGTATAGCCTTATCTCTCTCAAAAGGAAGCTCAGCAAGCAGGAACAAAGCTTATTCACATTAACTAACAGGATTAAGACTATTGGCTGTCACCCCTGCCTCCTGGGGATAGAGGCATGCTAGGATCAAAGGTGTATGTCATCATGCCCGCACTAGGCCCAAAGATGTGTGCCACCTCATCTGGCCTCGTATTATATTCTAAAACTTAGCCCACAGACATTCAGCCAGGCTGGGACCCAACAGCCACCCAAGCCAAATAAACCAACTGATGCAATGATGGCTTGTCTGTTATGGGGGAAACCAACTGCTTTGATTAGACTCGAGGCCCATTCTATAGGGGAATTGGGGAGGGAATTCCTGCCTGCTACTGAAAACCTAATGAAATGCCTGTGGCTGAGGTCATAAGCCCTAGAGGAGAAACTACTACTGTTCTCCAACTAAATGTATATATTATGCCCACCAAATTGCCCTTTAAATACTTGTGTCCATGCCCATATATTAATGCTACTCTCACTTTTGCTTAGAAAAGCTTCTTTTATTCAGATGGTGATGACCACTGGGAAGACTCAAAACTCACCAAAGTGCTGAGAAGAAGGGACTGTACAGTTTTCAGGAGCACTAAGTAAAACATCTCTATCATACCTTCCAAGCCTCACGGACCACATGGAAGAAGTGGTGGAAAGAATATAAGAGCCAAAAGAAGGAGAAAAATGCTCAAAATACTATCTTCCAGACACAAAGTGGCTTTAATATTCATGACCTCACAGTGGTGGATGCTACCTACACAAGATTGCATAATAGGAGGGAAAAGATGATGATATCAAAATAGAAGGGAATCTAGTTGGAAAAAAAGAATTTAGTAGAAGGAGGATTCAGGAATGGGGAGATGGAGGACAATATGAGGGGATTATGAATGGGACATTGTCTATAAGTATGATGGCAGTCAATGAAAAGTTGTGTTCTTTTTATTTTTAATCTCTAACGTAGCAGCCAGGAGAGTTGTAGCTGTGACCATTGTGAGTGACTTTCCCAGTTCCAATAGAGGACCACTGTCCAGAAGACAGTGGGTTCCTAGACTCTGCCTTTTCGTACCCCAGATGTGATTTCATCTTGAGGTACATGGGGCTGCCACAGGCCTACTTCAGAGACCAGCAATGAGCTATGCTTTCTGCCAGCTTGGTCCTTCCTCTGCTGCCCACGCATGCCGCCTAGTGTCCTCTCAGTTTACTGACTAGGGCGCTTCTTGGACATTAGCCATGTGATATATGGCAGCTAATTTGGGCTGAGTGGGAGCATTGTAATACAATGCCTCTTCCTCAAGGAAGGTATATTTTAGTGTGTCTAAACAAGAACAGAGTTGATGTTGTGGTACAAAATCAGAGAAGCAAAGCAAGGCACCATGGCACATTCACGGACTGATGAAAGGCTTCACCTGGCTGCCCAGAGACAGCAGTGAGGGATGCAGACTCGGGAGACAAGGGGCTGTGGCAGATGGTGGAGGCAGGCAGTGTATTGAAGGAGGAGGAATCGTGAACATTTGACCTCCTCCAACAGGCAAGCAGTCTCCCAGGGGTGAAATTTGGGGACAGAGTGGGGATGGTTATATGTACTCCATTCTAAAATTACATCCCCTTTCTCTTCAGGATAATTCTATTTGTCAACATTGGTCAAAACCGGATATGGAAGGCTGGGAAGTTAACTCAGCTTGTAAAGTTCTTGCTGCATAAGCATGAGACTGTGAGGTCTAGCCTCAGTGCCCACACAAGAAAGATGGGTATGGTGGTGCACACTTGTAATCCCAGCACTGGGGAGGTGGACACAGAAGATTAGCCAATATAGCCCAATAAGTAAACTCCAGGCCAGTGAGAGATCCTGCCTCAAAAAAGATAGATACTGCCCAAGGAATGACATCCAAGGTTGTCCTCTGGCCTCTACACGCATGCAAGTATCATGCATGCACACATTCGTACTCAGGCATGCACACATGAATACACACACACACCAGCTGGCTACTGAGTAGGGCAAGGCACTTAAGCTGATGCTCAGCCCATCTCTCCCTGGCTGCACCCAAAAAAGTCCTACAAAGTCACTCTTCTGAGAGTTACTTTTCAGCTCCTTCTCTTAGGATATAATTGCAGTCAGCCAATTACCCAGTAGCCAGAGAAGAATCTAGAAATGACATATCTGTGGCTGACAGAAGGCTTCCAAGAACCCTTGGAGGGTAGAATTAAATGGACAGAGTGTGTCATTTCCCAGGGAAGCCAGGCCCTGACTCCCCACACTGTATTAAATCAGAAGAAAGCAGGAGGTGTGGGCTGGAAGTGGAGGAAACCCTTGACTCTGATGATCTGTGGTTAAATAAGACATCAAAGCCATTAGGAAGTCCAAACAACTCGGGGGACTATGCTGGTGACCAGAGCTCATGCATGGGCCTAAAGGTCATATAAGAGCCAGAGCCAGCACAATTCATTAGCTCCAGGCCCTTCAGGCCCACAGTAAGGAGATCCCTGGGGTGTGCACAGGAGCTGGAAGAAAGGGACTCAGCCAACAGGGCATAGTGCTGACCACTGCCATTCCTCCCACAGAGAAGAACCCCTCACCAGACAGGGCAGGGCCACTCCTTCCAAGGTGACACTCCTTCCAAGACTCCTTCTGAGCACAAGCGGCTGTGGTGAGCAATCACAGACTCAGTTCTGCCTTTGCCTGCTGTCTGGAATGACGGCCAAACTCTTTGGACCACCAAGTCACCAAAGTTCCAGGACAGAGGTGATGGACTGTCTAGAGAGGGCACAATTAGACTGGAGGTGGTGGCAGGTGATGCATGTACACAGGGATAGAATGGTTATCACCTCCACAGATGTTCCTGTGTGGGATTTCAGTATGCCAGCCTTTACACACCCACGCCCCAATCCATGCTATCATGCTCCCACACCAAATTCCAAAAAAGGACTCTGAAGTCAACATCGTGTTCACACTGAGGGTGGCAGTCCCCCGACTCTAATACTCACCCAGGGACATTGATGAGTGGGTGATAGTTAGACATCTTCAAAATCTTTCCCACGACAGGACCTGTGTAGATTGTATTAACTTCTTAAGAGAAACTCTTGTCCACGTGTCTCATTTCTATTCAATCCTAGATAAAGGTCCCTCTCTTTCAGAGCTTCTTGTCACATGTAATTTTTTAATCAGACAATTTAACATGAAGCAACAGTGATCTGAAGAAAGGAAATGAATGTACGGGAGATTTGGCCTCCTGAAGTTGGAATTGGGGGACAGGACCCTGCATCTGGCTACATTCTTGGGAGTCTTGAATTGAATTCCCTGAGATCAATAGCCATTCTTTCTCCTTAGAACTCTTCATATCCAATCTGTCTTCCCAACTGTGCAACTTAGTGTGATCAAAGCAGCAGAAAGGAAGGAAGCGCTGAAGGGAGGCTAGACCAGTGGTAGAGCATCTGTCTGACACACATGAGGCCCTGGGTTCCATTCCTAGCATTGCAATAAAAGGAGTGAAAGATGACTTACTGAACCCTTAAAGCAAGATTTTTTTTTAATTTTGTGTGTGTGTGTGTGTGTGTGTGTGTGTGTGTGTGTGTGTCACGGAGGTACACGTGTGTGTATGGAAGCCACATGACAATATCCAGTGTTATTCTCAGGAATGTCATCCACATATTTTTGATCCTCTCTCATTGGCCCAAAGCTCTCCAAGCAACCTAGACTGGCTGGCCAGTGAGCCGCAGGGATCCTCCTGTCTGCCCAGTGCTAAGCAGGTGCCACTGTGTCTAGCATTTTTGTGTGGGAACTAGGATCAAACGCCAGCCCTCATGCTTTCAAGGTGAGGACTGTATCAACTGATGTCTCTCCCCAGTACTTGAGCAAGGAATTAACAGGGGCACCAGAGAAGCAAACCTTGTGATCCTTCTACCTTGATGGTCACTGAGAAACAACGATGACCTGGGGCTGCTGACCTAGGGAGGCCATGTCTTCCTCTTCCAGGGAGGCACAGAGGGACAGATGCTCTGGGCATGTTTGTGTATATGTAAATATCATATACATACTCTGCCCTTGAGAGCAGTCTGGCCATCTGCCACACTTTCAGTGTGTGCCTCAGCTCTGCAGTCAGTGTCACAGATGGGGACAGGGAAAGACAACATCACAGAAGGGGATGAGGACAGAACAGACAGCCCCGCCCCACTCTTACACCCACGCCTGCACAGAGTCCCAGAATGAAATCTCTGAGCTTTCAAGGGTTTTCCACCTCAATGTTGCAATAAACAGAAAACACCATTCAAATGAAATCTTGTCTTATGGCTCCATTGTTGTAAGTGGGGTGGAGAAACTCCAAAATGTTATTAGAAGAGCAAGGTTGAATATGCCCAGACAAATGAGACAGTCAGACCCACTTTCTCACTCTTGCCCAAAGTTTTTCTATAACCTGAACCAATAACTCCCTCTTAGATCCCCATGAAAGAGTTCTTACTCCAGACCCCCAGACAAAAGTGGAAGGCTGGGTCGAATCCCGCATCCATCCCATTTGTTCCTTTTCCACTTCCCCCTTCCTTCAGACTCAAAGCATTGCTGTCTTAGCTTTCCTGCTTTCTGTTGGATTCTCACCACGGCTGCCTTGTTTCCATAGAATCACACGAGTCACAGCTAAAAAAGACTTTGCGTGGTATTTCCCTTCACACAAACCCCCAAGGGCAAAATGTTACCCAACTCCTATCTTAGATCCCCAACAGACTTTTCTATTGGGAATTGGGCCTAAGCAAAGACAACCACCCACACGTGAGTCCCCAGTTTGTGTGAGTCGAAGAGCCACACAGGACTTGGCGGGTGTCAGATGACTGTAAGAACATTTCCTCCTTCCACACAGGCCTTCATCAGTCTGCCTGGCTTTCATTTCCTGCTGGAGATTAGAAACCTCAAGTTCATGTATATTTCTGTGCACTTTCAGAATACGTTCTGTCATTATCAATGTAGAACCCACCCCAAGCCACAGAGAATTCAGAGAGATGGACTGACAGGCAGAGGACAGAGAGGCATGAAAGACTTCTCTGTACCACAGGTGGCTGGGACAAAGACTTGAGCTGTAATGTCCAAGCCCACAGCAAGCAAGCAGGAAATCAGGTGATTTGCAAGATGCTAACAAAAGTGTCAAGATTCTGTTACATGGTATATAAAACCTTCAATGTCTTAACATTTAAAATGTTTCCAGTGACAGAAATGAAGAGCCATGGGGGCTATCCAAGAGGAAAACTTTGAGAGTCTAGCATAGCAACTGATGGCCATAAATGAGGATTATTTATTTGTGTGTGAGTGTGTTTGTGTGAGTGTGTGTGTGTGTGTGTGTGTGTGTGTGTGTGTGTGTGTGTGCAGGTGCACATGTGTGGGTGTGCACATACATGAATGTAGAAGCCAGAGGACAACCTTGAGTATTATCCCCAGAAATGCTGTCCACCTGTTTATGAGACAGGGTGTCTCATTGCCTTGAACTCACCAAGTAGGCTAAACTAGTTGGCTAGCAAGCCCCAGAGACCCTTCTGTCTTTGCCTCCCCAGTGCTGAAATTACAAACACTCACCATCACACCCAGCATATTTATGTGGGTTCTGAGGCTAGAACTCATGTCCGCATGTTTGCAAAGCAAGCACTTTGTCTACTGAGCCATCTCTCCAGCCCTCTTCTGTATTCTTAAATAATAGAACTGTTACTATTAAATTGAATGTGGTTTTAATGAATGTCCCCAAATAGATTCAAGAGTTTATTAAAGTTTTTCTCCAGCTGCCTGGCTGGAGGGTATGTCACCTTGGACAGATCCTAGGGTCCAGCCCTAAGGTGTGTGTGGGGTAGATCTGGAATTCCAGCTATACATACACAAAGAGCAGTCTGAGCTCAATCTGGAGTTCCTGCTGTTTGCAAGTTTGAGTGTGCTTGCTTGCTTTTGGAGTTGGTGATGGGTTTCTCTATGTGCTTGGACCTGTGAAAGGGACCCAGCTTCTTTCTCTATTATGGAACTTCCCCTAGATCTATAATTTTAGTAAATGTTTTTCTCCCAAAACTGTGCCTGGTTTGGACATTCATCCCAGCAGTGTGTAGCTGACTATAACATTGAACTTCCTCAAGTTTTCCCATTACATTGTTTTCCCATCGTAATTGGGATTGGCAAGGCTCAAGAGGAGGTGTTAAATAAGCAACCAACAGGAACAAGAAAATGTCCCCAGACCTTCCAGTCCACCAGACTGGCCACATGAGTATATCACGTGGCCAGGGGTAAGTCCTCCCTGCTGGACCAGTTTACCACATAATCTGGACACTTGCTTCACTGTACAACTTCAACACAGTGTTCCTCTCCCTTCACCGGTCTGAACATCATTGCTGTCAGGAGTCAGGATCTCCCCACATCAACTACTTCTCCAAGCACCTCTTCAAAGATTCTCTGGATGCCCTGGATGAGAATGGCTTTACTTTAAGCACTTGGCTGTCCACAGATCTGTGATGACTACACAGTGTGGCCCAGCTTCCTTGAATAACTGGTACAGGCATCCCTGATGTCATGGTTCCTCATGGAGGGAGGATTCTGGACAAGTCCCATCCCTGCACAGCTGACACTTCCCCAACTATCATCCCCACCTTCTCATTATCTGGATTTCTCTCCCTGAGCATCCAGTGACAATGACTTGGTACCCAACATCCTTCCATATACCACCCAACTCCAAGCAGCCATGTTCCTGCCTACAGAGAGAAATGAAGCCATGGGAAAACACCACATTCCCTTCCCACCATGGTTGGCTTTTTAAACTTCTCTCTCTGTATCTCTCCTCTCTAGGAATTAGTATAGCCCAGCTAGCCTCAAACTCACTATGTAGCTGAGGACAACCTTGAGGTACCTCCTCTACCTGCTGGGATTACAAATGTGTGGCATGACACCTGCTTGTTCTTTATCTTTTTCTTTTGATGGCATGTGTGCATGATTATGATGTGCAGGGCAATCCCTTGGTTTATTCAAATAAAGTATAATTAGCACATCTATGGCCTTAAAGGTTGAGCTCTTCTTTATGGAGTATAGTCAGTAGCCTGTCCTCCTACTGTTTGATGTGTGTGTATGTGTGTATATGTGTGTATGTGTAAATGTATGTATATGTATATATATTTTTTCTGTGTTCTGTAACATCCTCTTTGATTCTCCAAAGGAGGTCATTCTAGCTAGCATCTGTAGGACATTCTGAATTAGATAGAGTGAGGATTATGGGTCTGCAGAGGAAATTGATTTTCAAACCCCTTGATTTTTCTGTTCCTTTTTCCTCTTGCAGTGTGAATGGAATTTTTTAAATGACATGTGAAGCACAGCAAGAAGGTCATATAAATCCAGAAACAGGAAGCTCTTCCTTCCAGGTGCTGTTCAAAAGATGAGCTCCTATGAGGGAAGTTGCTGGGGTTCCGGAGGTTCAAGGGGACAGGATGAAGGTGGACAGTGCGAAGACGGAGGTTGAGGGTGTTCAGGTTAACCCCTGAA
Organism: Zapus hudsonius; assembly: GCA_004024765.1. Lineage (NCBI taxonomy): Eukaryota > Metazoa > Chordata > Mammalia > Rodentia > Dipodidae > Zapus > Zapus hudsonius. The sequence continues at coordinate 7,483 of PVHP010028427.1, read as the reverse complement.
AGGACATGGAGGTGCATGGAGGGAGTGTGGAGCCCCTGGATGGGGCTGAGTCAGCCCTGGAGACTGTGGAAAACAAGCTCTCGGGCTGTCAGCATCTATCTGGAGGTGGTGGAGGCGGATCTCGTGTTTCAGACACTTCCAGATGATTTTGTCATGTCATTTGTTCCATTAAGTATTTTTAAAGAAAAAAAAATATCCAGGAAGCTAACGTCAACACCAGAGAAGACTTTGTATTTACAAAATTAGCATTCCTCCCACCTTGAGCCAGATCGCCTGCATCAACAATTACCCATAGGTTGGTGATGCTCTTGAAAGGAACGATGTGAGAACAATAGTGCAAAATTCCTATTATTTCAGGAAGCTTTCACCAAGCATCTGCCTTGGTTTCCCTTTTCTGATCAGGCTTGTGTGTGAGCCCTGTTCTAAAGTGGTTGGCGATGTTGAGAGTCAAGAGTTGGCAAGCAGCAAAGAATCAGTGAGTGTCACTGGGAACCTGAGTTCTGTGACAGGTTGCCCTGCACCATGTGGCCAGCTGGCATGCTTAAATGACTCACCAAAGGAGCAGCAAGTTTCTAAATAATGATAGAAGCAGAAAGATCGTTTAGGAATGGGATAGCAGTTGAGAGGCATCAGGAAACAACCAAACAGGGGAAAGCAGTGGAGTAAAATAGTGTAGTCTTCCAGTGACACCTGGATGGAAACAGAACTGTGATTTGTTGTAGTTGCTATTGTTATTTTTTGTTTGTTTCTTGTCGAAAGCCACTGTGTTATAATCCATCCCCACAGCATCAGCAGGAGGCATTTAAGTCTGTGAGCATTTTTCTAATTGGTTGGTTGTTGTGTTTGGGCAGCAGAAGCAACAGTGAAATATAGTAACAAGAGAGGGAATGAATGCATTGATAACACTGTGGCTGAGCTCGGAGCAGACACCCACCAGGACCAAAGCAAGTGCAATCCAATGACTTCATGCTGTGAGTCCTCGCCCTTCCTAGGCAGAGGGTTGATGCCAACTCAAGTTCAGGGCAAATTCAAACTAACTGAGACTAACTTTGAAACTAAGAAAAAGCTTGTCATCAAATCATAAGAAGTTGTCACTGCCCCGCTCATTCTGTCTAAGACTCCAGCCCCATGAAATAATGATACCCATACTCACCCATATTCAAAGATAGATTTTTCTTCTTCAGCTCAACCTTTCTGGAATCACCCTCACAGAAACACCCAGAGGTGTGTCTCCTAAGTATTCTAAATTTCATCTAATTGACAGTCACAGTTGGTCATCACAGAGGCAGTGGATATGTGTGTCTGTAAGTCCATACTTGTGTTTCTCACATGCATACGTATCCTATATCTGTTCACTGAGAAAGCAGCCTTCCAGTAGCAATGGGATCAGTCAGCAACACCCGGAGCTTAGCCTCTAATGCCCTTCTCCACTAAAAGCAATCAGGGTTCCTTGGGTAAGTGGATGATTCACAGCCAAGGCATAACCAGTAATAATGAGCTAGGAATGACTCATTGTGCCAGAAAAGAGTAACATCTTCAGTAATGACTTGGGACTTTTCAAAGAGTCATAAATGTCACTTGAAGCAACTCTTGCAGACCAAATTGAGGGTGACCAGAGAGTCAAAATTATGCTAGAAATGGATCTTAGCACCAGAAATAATTTTAAAAAATCAGTCCATACTGATAGAAGTATGAGCAGATGTTTATATAACAAGAAGATATTTATGTAGCTTCTGACTGTCCAGCTTGAAATGTGCATTGATTTCAAAGATTTAGAGAATCATCCTACAATGGGGGCATCTCATAGACATCACATCATATATGCAGGCTGATCTGCATTCATGGGACGATGACAGTGTGTGGCTCCTGGGGGGTATGTTAAAATACAGAATCAATTCTGTCATGTTCTAGTTAAAAACACATGACCAAAAATAATCATGGGATTGCCTCAGACAAACCCAAGTTGAGGGACATTCTATGTTAAACTGGCCTGTAATAGGCAGAAGTGGGAAGGAAGGTCCTGAAAGTCAAGCAAAGATTAAGAAATCCCTCCAGCTGAAAGACTAACATAACAACTGGGGAGATTTGGTTTCTAGATTAGAGGAATTGCTTATCCAGGCCACTACAGTGACAGCTGGTGATAGTTGAAGGAGGTTAGAGGACTAGATTGTATAAATGTAGCATTTCTTTTTTTCTTTCCTCCTCCTCCTCTTCCTCTTTCTCCTTTTTTTTCCTTTTCTGAGAAAAGGGCTCACTATGTAGCCCAGGATGGCCTAAAATTCATAGTCCTTCTGTCTCAGCCTGCTGAACACTGAGATTCTATGCACCACCATGACCAGCTAGAAATATTTCACTTTTTTTGTGCATGTGTGTGTGTGTTATGTGTGGTGTGGTGCTTTATGTGATGTGTGCACATGTGTGTGTAGATGCCAGAAGAGAAGGTTGAGTGTCTATCTTTGTTGGTCATCTGCCTCTTTCCTTGGGATGGAGTTTTTCACTCACTTGGAGCTGCTACTTTTCATCAGCAGGCCCCGTAATTCTCTGGTCTCTGCTCCCTGCAGAACTGGAATTGCAGATTTGTGTGGCCATGCCCATCTTTTTACATAGGCACTGGGGAATCAAACTAGGGCAGTCTCAGACCTCATGCTTGCACAGCAAGCAAGCACTCTTACCCTCTGAGACCTCTCTTTGGCCACATTTTAAGTATTATAATTGTGATGAGTACGTTGTGTTTATATAAAAGATATGGGAACTACAAACTACAATGCTACCTGCATGGTTTCTCTGCAGGAAACATAAACTAAAATATGCAGAAATCCCAGGGCATCCTGTTGACAACTTTATCTCAAGTGGTTCTATAGAAAGAAGCATTATGCTTACAAGTTTTCTGTAATTTTGAGATTGTTTCAACATTTCTTCCAAAAAAAATAAACCGGTAGGGAAGGTAAATTCTTAAAGATTGTGTGTAAATTAATACAGCAGTGGGGCTTTCTGGAGAGTGATTCTAAGCCAATATCATATAGAAATATCTAAGAGTTTTCTAAGCACATATACATAACATATAGCCAAGTTGAAGCCACTGTCGCTAGCTGAGTGAGCTCTAGCCAGTAAGTATGAGGTTGAACCACAGAGCCAACCAGTAGAAAGTTTGTGGTGAGATCTTGGGATACAGCTCAGTAAAGTGCATGCCTTGCAAGCATGAGGACCTGAGTGCAATCCCTAGTACTCTCAGGCAGATCCCTAGAGTTTGCCTAATTGGTGAGCTCCAGTACAATAAGAAAACTTGTCTCAAAGAAGGCAGATGGAGTTCCTGAGGAAAAACACTCAAAATTGTCCTTTGCCCCAGGCAAAAGGTAAGACCCTGTGGTAGTTTGACTGAATGTCCCCTAATAGATTCAAAAGTGTATTAAAGATTTGTCTACAGGCTCCTGGCTGCAGAAGGTGTCACTTAGCTGGGACTCTGAGGATATTTCTAAGGTGGATGTAAAATTCCGGTGATACATATGTAAAGAGAAGTTGGAGCTGAAGTCTGGCAGTCTTGCTGTTTTGTTAATTGGAGCTTGATTTTGGAGGTGCTGGTGCTGGCTCTCTCTCTTTCTCTCTCTCTCTCTCTCTCTCTCTCTCTCTCTCTCTCTCTCTCTCTTTCTCTCTCTCTCTCTCTTTCTGCTTGGATCTGTGAAAGGGGCCAGCCTCTTTTGCCATTCTGAAACTGCCCCTGGACTGTTATTTCAATAAATACTTTCCTCCAAAAACTGTGCCTGGTGTGGAGATTCATCCCAGCAGTGTGTGCCTGACTACAACAAATTTGGTACCGAGAGTGGGGTGATATAGCTGAGATAAATCTGACCATGTGGATTTTGGTCTTCTGGAACTTGTGTGCTGGAGGAAGGGACATGGACTTGGTACTTGCACCTAAAGATGCCTTCCAGAGCAGTAAGCCACATTTTATAGACTATTCTTGTGAGAATTTGGATATGCTCAGTGCAAAGAGAATTGCATTTAGAGGCTTGGCTTGGGAAGTTTTTAAGGGGAAGGAGAGACTGCAGAGAACCTTAATAGAATTCTGTGCCTGGACCAAAGGTAGATGTGTCCTACTGCCCATGCCCAGAGAGTTTGACCAAGGTTGAATTTAAGTATGGACTGTTTTACTTGGCTATGGATATAGAACTAAGAATTTAAGATTTAAAGTTGGAAAAACCTCAAAGCAGGTTTAACTTACTGGCACAGAGACTGGCTTTTGATTATGGCCCAACTGCTTTACATTGAAACAATGGAGAGATGCCTGAGGTGTTTCCACCCAGGAAGGACTGTGCAAACTCTTTTGAAAGGACATAGTTAAGAGGAAGAAAACTTTTCTTTAAGGTCATGGTTTATTTTGTTCCTGGATTAACAACATGGCTGTGTCCTGCATACCTGGTATTGCTTTTGAAAGCATGAGAAATGCATGCATGGAGTGGGTCATGAAGTGCATGCAGTTCCAGGAGCTGCTGCTGAGATGTGGTATATGGAACAGGGCATGAAATCCCTGATTGGCCAGTGAAGCCATTGGAAGATGGACCACAGTTTACAATGGAGACCCAAAGATGTTTTGGATATACCAAGAATGTGCAAGGGCTATCATGGAGTGCTGTTGGCTCAAGATGGAAGTTTTCTCAGCTACTCAGCCAAGATGGAGGGACAAATTGGAAAATCTGGAGACTATCGGTCACTGGTTGTGCTATGAGACTTGAAGTGCAGGTGTGGATGTTTGCTAATATTGTTGAGTTTGCAAGCCCCCAGCGGGTTGGGGATGGGGAGGAGGGAAATGGGGATACCATCATAAGACTTGCTCATGCAATGTATCTAATTATTGACAATATGGGAAAAAATGTTCTTTAGCCTCCACTTGAACATACACACACACACAAAAAAAAGTCTGATGAAACAGTCACTGACTATCCCCAAATGATACAACATTCCTTGGGAGACTGAGGCAGGAGGACCATGAGTTTGAGGACCATAAGTTTCTTATGGATTGAGATTACTTGTGCCACCATGCCTGGCAGAAATGCAAGAAGTTCACTACTTTAAAAATTGACTCAGTGTTGTTAGTTCCAAGAGGTGAATGGCCCAGTGCATTCACATAGTCTACCAATTACTCAGTCACGTGGTTAGACAAGTCTGCCCACTCCCTGAAAGAAAAAGCCTAATGGGGAAAATCTGAATGTGATCTTAGCATCCCGAGGGTCAGAAAGAGTTGCCCCTCCTGTCAGAGGAGCTCTGGATTGAGCAATCATTGCAATATCAAAATAGTTCACTATTCCACCTGGGGCAGGAAACAGGGTATAGGTCTTCTCATCCTTGCTCATGGATCCTCTATGTGGGGAAGATAGCACATGATAACCAGCCCAGCACTGTGCAGTCCTGAGTCCTCCTGATCCCCAAACTTTAGGAACCAGAGAAACATGTGTCCTCCTGCCTACATGACAGGCCTCCACCTTGTCCCTAATATCCATAATCAGTTACAGCCACTGCCCTTTCTTCCAAGCCAATGTGATTGCGCAGAATTTGAAGCCTGCCCCCATTTCTTACATGAATACTTCCTTGCACGATGCTTCAAATACCCAAACACAGAGGATCCTTATATAGCCCTCAGCAATGGATAACTAGCTAGGATAAAAGACTTGTAATTTTGTAATGATACACTTTTGATGTACTATATTTTTGCATGTGTGTGTGCACATACATACTATATTTACATTAACTCAGAGCAAATTTCCTCATGAAAATCCCTGTTGCTACTTGTGATAACTAATCTTCATTGTCAACTTGACAAGATTTATAATCACCATGGAAGCACACTTCTGGGGGTGTCTAGGAAGGTGTTTCTTCTGAGAAGGGAAGCATCATCCTATGGGACTGAATAAAAAGGAGAACACAAGCTGAGCACCAGCATTCATCTCTCTCTGCTTCCTGCCTGTGGATGCACTGTGGCCAGCCACCTCGGCTCCTACCACTAAGATTTCCCCACCTTGGAGAACCATGCTCTCAAACTCTGAGACAAAATGAACCCTTACTTCCTGAAGTTAGTTTTGTCAGCTGTTTGATCATAGCAATGAGAAAAGTGACTGATAAATACACCACTGTTTATATGAAGTATGTAACGTGGATACAATTGCACCTCAGCCCCTGTCCTCACATCTGACTTGAGAAACAAGCAATGGTGCTTAGATCAGGTCACGTACTGGAAGACCCCATCGAGTCAGGGAAAGTAGCACAGGGCCTTTGTAGACAGTGAAACAGGTAATGGAGAAGCAAATAGTTAAGTGATACAACATGGACTCTGAGAGGTGAGTGGTCCGATCTGATCAAATAATCCACAAAGATTAAGCCAGGACTTGCTGTGTATTGGGCACTGGTCCAGCTGCTGAGTGCACATTACAAACTAGGGAAGGATGGGGTCCCTTCCTCAAAGGGCAGCTGAAATGGGGAATCAGGTCAGTCAGCCAGACTGTCAGATGAAGGCTACACTGCTCATACCCTCAGCCAATGCTGACTTGTCCATATAGTCCCAGCTCTGAGCTGGAGAAAGCACCTCTCACTTCTGGCCCTCATCCATGAGAACCTAACTGCAGTGCTGTAGGCTGAGTGGTCACCCACGACCACCTGTGCTGGTGTATGTAAGAGCCGACTGGGAAATTCCCTCCTTTCTTTCTTGGTCATCAATACAGAATGGGAGTTGGGACAATCATGAATCTGTCTCCAAGAGTTGATGCCAGTCAAGGCAAGCTCTGGAGCTGCTTGGCGCCTCAGTCTGGTTGCCAGTATGTGAGTACTACTAGCCTCACCTGAATATAAGGCTTCGGGTAGCCCAGAATGCAAAATGAAAACTGACCTCTGCAAACTGGATAGAACCAACCCACCACCATCTGGTTCCAGGGCCAATTAGCCGCCCAGCCTGTCTGAATGCAGTGAGGCAGCTCTCAATGAATGCCACGATTTTTTGTGGCAAAGGCACACTCCTCGAGTTGTCTGGGATTTATTTCAGGACCTCTTTAGGGTGGGAAAGTAAAGCCTCCCTATTTGTACAAGCCACTGCGTGTTTACAGAGCGATTCTGAACAGACTGCCAACTGGAGAACATGGCTGGCCTAGTTTTGAAGAGAATCTTAATTAGTAACACCAGCAAAAATCCTATTTGGACCAAGATTTCATGTTCCAAAGTTGTCATCTCAACTCTCCTAAGGCTTACGGATGACTCTTTATTTCTGGAACAATCTAGAGATGAGGGAGTTAAAGAATCCCAAATCATATATTTATCTCATTACATCAAAGTGAAAAAGCTCCAACAACACCAAGCTCACACTTGGGAGGAGAGTCAGGCCCAAGCCCTGGGCTTCCTTCACTCTCTCCAGAGAGACAAGTTCATGTAAAGCTCAAGGTCATGTGACCTTCAGGTCAGGTCCCTGGTTCTGCTGGAGAAAGAGCATCTCCAGGGAGAACAG
>PVHP010028426.1:0-23138 GCA_004024765.1 Zapus hudsonius | reverse complement strand
TGTGTTGTCAGGGGCAGGCTTATGGGGTTATAAGCCAGCTTCCCCTTGCCAGAGTTTGGCACACTTTCCTGCCGCTGTTTGCAGTGCTGTGGCAGAGGTGATGTCCAGCCCTCTGCTCATGCCATCGTTTCCCCTGCCAGGATAGAGTCTCCCCTCGAGTCCGTAAGCCAAATAAACCCATTCTTCTACAAGCCACTTTTTTTGGGGTTCTTTCTGGGCAGCAACTAGAAAGCTGACTGCAACAAGTACATAGATCTCCTTTACTGGAAATGGCACATCATTAGAAATACTGTTCTCTTAGATTATTATTTTTGTTATTTAACCAACCCATGCATGGTAACGGATTTTCACATGAATTTGTCTTGTATGTAATGGATGAGCATGTGTCCTTCCTTCCCATATCCCCTCTTTTGCCAACCATAGCACCAGTTTGAGATTTTGTGTTCCCTAGTGGGATTTACACCGGAACACAGTGGGGAGCAAGAAAGAAAAAGTGGAAATTACATCCTCCAGAGTGGTTGGTGAACTGAGTCAAGGGAGAGAGCAAACAGGCTACCTCTGGTATTTGCATTTATAATCTGGTCTAATATTTCTCCTCCCCATGTTCATCCATGAGGCAATATGGGGTAAATTCTTGCAAGAATACTTTGAAGCTGTCTTAGAAGCCATCCTTGTCCACTCCTCAATCTATTAAAAGAAGATGTATGAATATGTAAATAGCTGTTAATATCAATAAATGTGAGTTTAACAGGGGAAAGGGCAAGGGAGTGTTTTGGAGATACTCATCAGGTGTTGTCTTTATCAGCTAACTGGAATCGTATAAGACCAGTTTTGTAATATATACACATATCCTCAAATGTATGAACAAACATTCACACACATACACATGCATAGACACAAACAAAAACACAAGCACATCCATATATATCACACACACATATAAGAGCACACACATGAACCTACACACACACACACACACACACACACACACACACACACACACACACATGGATCAACAAAATACACATTCACACGCACCATATATATGCATATATACATATACCCCAAACATATGAACACATACATCAAAATACATGTAAAATAATTTTACCAATCATAAGCACAATTAACATAGAAAGAAAAGGAGTATATGGAATGTATTACATGTTATGAAAGGTACAGAAAACCACTCACTACAATAAATGGCTTCATTATGTCAGTGAACATATTACTTTACTTCTTTAAAATCTATCTGTTTTACATTTATATTGAATTAATACAATTAAATGTAGAGGAATCAATGTCTAAAACATTCATATAGCCATATTAGAGGAAACTACATTCACTTTTTTAAGAAAAAAACCCACAATGAGGGAGCGAATTGTAAAAATTAGCCAAGAATGATGAAAAAAAAAAAAAACCCACAGCTTTGTGAAATGACTGATCCTGGCCTTTACCTTAGGGCATGGTCTGCACTTGGAAGGGACCAGCTGGAAGTCAACATCCCGCTCCTCGGGTAATTTTGCATTCCCAGCACAGAGTGAGACAGGCTTGGTGATGGACTTTGCCAGCACACAGAGACCAGGAGGTACACAGAGATTACCAGGCCAGCCTAGGCTTCGTGACTAGAGCTTCTTTCAATCAAACAATTATGCAAACAAAATCCACATGGTTTTTGTATAGACTAGGCATAGTAGACTACTATATTGATACATTCTCAGGTATGAATTTATTGTCTACAAAACCTGATTTTTAGGAAATAAAAGGGACTATTTCCACATTCTAATGTTCAGGAAATTATTTCTAATTCACTAGACACATCCTTCTTTTTGTACTGGCAAACATTTTTTTTGTCTTTTCTGGGAAATGAGAGGAACTAACTGAAAAATTGAACAGCTTTTGATTTATATGGAACAATTGGCTATAGCTCTCTTGTTCTTAGGAGAGAAAATGAACTGCATAACCCACAATACTCACTGTAAGTAGCAACTATCTGCTTAGAAAAGGGACATGTCACTCACAAAACTGATTGTGAGCCCAGTTTTCAAGGGCTCCTGGAACTTCTCAAACACCTTCAGGAACATTTGTCTTGGTCATGATTATTTAAGAAGAAGCCATTGTCCAAATCCCTCTATACGCCTCACAGACTCCCCATGCTTCTGTATGTTAGGTGGGGAATATTTAAAAGTATAGAATTGTACTATTTGTCTTTTTTTTCTGGCACAAGACAGTTGTATCACACAGAATGTCAAACAGAGACTAGAATGTCATGTAAGTAACATCACAGAAAAGCCTCAGGGTCTAAAAGATCAGGTATAGACGATTTACAAATAATGAATGCTGTAGAAGGAAATGCCTTCTGCATTTTCTTAAGCACAAAATAATCAATCATACTGTCCACCCTATTGATCTTGCTTTCATTATTATACTGTTTTCAGTGTAAAATGGAAGAATGAAGATGTTACACATTATTAGGAGTTCTTTAAAAATGAAGTCATCATTGCAAAGAGAAAAGACTTCTGTTCATTCTGGGGCTTCTTCAAATAAAAGCAATTTTAAAATATGTTATCCTCACAATCATTCAGAAGAAGAGGATAGTGGATTGACAAGATGAGGGTGTAAGAACATCAATTCACTGTGAGAATGGCAGATCTTCTATATTCACTTCTGTATCAGGATGAGTATTTATAGGTCACTGAAATCCAGAGAGTGTGAGGCTGAAAGAGCCACCAGGTCTCCCCAAAGCTGATGTACAGACAAGACTGAGCTCTACTCTCAGAATTAGGGGCATTCCATACCAATCATACACAATGGAAACTCCTCTCTCATTTAGGGCTTGTGATGGTTTGATCCAGGTGCCCTCCACAAACAAATGTGTTCTGAATGTTCAATCCCCAGCTGATGCATTTTGTTCATTGGACGCTTGTTGGAGGTGTGTTGTTGGGGGACAGCTTATGGGGGTTATAGCCAGCTTCCCCTTGACTGTGTTTGGCACACCTTCCTACTGCTGTTGTGTATCTGACATTGGCAGAAGGTGATGTCCACCTTCTGTTCATGCTGTCATTTCTACTGCCATCACGGAGCTTCCCTTTGAGTCTGTAAACCACAATAAACCCATTCCTCCACAAGCTGCTTTGATTGGATTCTTATCCATACAGCGAGAAAGCTGATAGCAACAGGGCTTCAGGATTGTGGAGGAGTACTGTATCTCTTCCACTAGAGATCTAAGAAATGTTTCAATCTCAGTGTTGTGATCTTCACGGTTCTTCATGAAAGAAAGAGCTAGCATCTATCTCATTTCCTTCGGTGTGCAAAATCAATACATCTACTATTTATCTAACTTTTGCCTAACTCTGAGGTGTCCCCACAAACTCATAGAGGCTTTATTTTACCATTCAAGATGTGTTTATTTTTATCTATATAATTTTATGTTTAATTATATGTGTGTGTTTGAGGTATGTTTGTGTGTCTGTGTATGTGCGCACCACATATGTGTGGGTACCTGTGTGTGCATATATGTGTGGAAGCAAGAGATCAATGTTATTGCTACATTCTGTTATTCTCCAGCTATTATTTGAGTCCAGGAACTTGACACTCAACAATTCCCTAGTGTATTTAGCCAATCAGCCCTGGTTATCTTCCTTTATCCATCTCTCTAGTCATAGGTGATGACTATACATGTAGCATTTTACATAGGTGCTGGTGTCTGCTCTCAGGTCGTCATACTTGCACCAAAAGAGCTTTGCCAACTGAGCCAACTCTACATCCCCTACAGTTTTTAGAGGTGTTCTATATGTCCCCATGGGAGAAGAGGTTACTGTAACCCATTATCCATAATTCCTCCCCTTACAAGGTTGTCACATATACTTTTGTTAAACAAAAGATTAATATTTTCTTTCTTGTTAAATATAATTCAGGGCAGGATTTATGGAATAATGGAATTTCATATTTGGTTGGTTCGTAAGACTATTAATTATTCTTAATTATTCCTTTCAAATAGTAGAGTAGGAGATAGATATAGAAAATAAAACTTGGAAATCATGTTAGGAAATGATGTAAGATGTTTTTCTTTTAAGAAAATATGATAACTCTTTCACTTTTTGAACACAAGGAATTGCAATTTCTCCCTAATATTACATTACAGGTCTTGAAAGGCTGAGATTATCTTGGGCTGTGTGTGTGTGCATGTGTCTTTTTCTTTGTGTGCGACACATGCCACACTCATTTGTGGAGGTCACAGAACAACTTCTGGCCAGGATCTTTCATTGTTCCTGCCACTTACTGCAGGCTTCTCAGGATTCCTGTCTCCCTTCTTGTCATAGGGAGTCTCTGGGGCTTGGGTCCAGCTTTCTGTGAAATCTGGGAATAAATAGAGCACAGGTCCTCATGCTTCCATGGCACTGTTTACTCCATGGAACCATTTTCTCAGCCCCAGAGTGAGAATATTTGGAATTTGATTTTCTGATTCACTCCAGAAGACAAATACAGAACTATGTTAGTCTTACAATATTTTCAGAGAATCTTAACTGAGGCTTCATGCATTTAGACCTTTTTTTTTTGCTACTTTCTTTTTACTACATAAAAATTTCCTCCAAGATCCACCATATTAGATATACTATAAATACACTACAATATTTTGATTGAGGAAGACATAAGTCAGTGATTTGTTTGTACATTTTGGTGTTACAGGGAAATGAATTCTGATTTGGTTATACAGCATATTGTGGGTATAGTTGATAATATCAATGTAAATTAAGGAGTTCTTAAGCAAGTGTGATGTAAGGAGTTCTGCTAAATCCATTACACCAACCTCTTCATTCTGTCTTCGGTACTATATGTTTCTGAGTTATTGCAATGTCTTCATGTCACTGTTCACCATTTTGTTCTATAATTTCTGGCTGTTTCTAATCCATTGATTTTTTTGGGGGGTTTATTATATGTCATCATATTGCCGTCTTTGTACTCCAGGTAAATTTTGATTAAGTGCCCAATTTTGTGCCGCTTTGGAAAATGGATATAAAATGTTCCTCTAGACATTCTTAAGTTGGTTCTGACAGAAAGCTAACTTGGTTGGAAATAATTCGATCCTTTCAAGTATTGCTTTTAAGTTTTGCTTACAGGAAGAGAACAACCTTTATTATAGAGCTTTTAAGACTCCCTGCCAAGGCAATATCTTTCTAAGAACTTTTTTGTGATGCCCTGTGAATTAAAAATGTTCCACTTCAAGAGAAATGTGAACTCAACATGGCCCTGCTCACCCTTGGATTGTTCTTTTGGCTCTTTCTAGTTATTTCTTTTTTAGCTATAGTGTTTTCTTATGTGCTTTGTTGATCAATAATCAACTGAAAACCAGAGGCCACTGAAAACCAGTGCCCTTTATGTGTGTCTTCCCTCTTTCTTCTCCCTCTTCTTGATTTCTATGTGCTGAAGGACATGTCCTCTTGCCCCTTCTGCATGTGCTCTCTCTACTCTGGGGAACACCAGGCTTGGGCTCCTCTCTTAATGTGTCAGCCTAATAACACTAAGCAAATTCAATCTTGAGAAAGCACAGCTCTCAGGTCTTTGACTTCACCATTTTCAAAGGGCACTTCTCTGTGGTGCCTATGACTAATGTATGAAAATAATATTAATAACATTATTATTATGGTTATTATTTGTGTGTGTGTGATTTGAGGTTTTTTAGGGAGTAAATCCCATGTCTATTACTCCTTATTGAATAGAAATTTTTCATTGGAATTGAAAGATTGTGTATTAAGGGATTCAACACAATAAATTTAGGTGCATGAACACAGTCACTGATGAGATATTCTATGAGGATGCATAGATTAAACACAACAGTCTTCACAACTATATTATTTGATCTTTTGTATCTCTTTCCTGTGTGTGTCTTCCTCTTTATGAACCTTTAAATTTGTATTTTTAAATGCACCACCATTCAGTTGTCCTTATTATATAGAGGTCAAAATATGTGCATTTTTAGAAGTTCACCCAATGTCACTGTGACAGATATGAACTAACAGGCCAGATGCATGGTGACATGTTAACTAAATGTCAGCCCTCTAATGACCCTAATAAAGGAGAACAAATGGAAGAAAGGATCATTGCGTTGGACGTCAGAAATAAATTATAACGGACAGTCTATGATCAATGGTGACCCTGGGGAACGCTACATACAAGCACAAAGAACAAATGACCAATATCAGCGATGACAGGGATCAACAGATGTTGCTTGCTTCGGGCAAAATGAGAACAAGAATGAGAAGTAGAATTTGTCTAGTTTTCACCATGTATTAGCTCCCACATACATCCACTAAATTTTATTTAAATTAGTCAGGAAAAAATATAGTGTAAACCATGGAGTAAAGGAATCATGAGTTTTAAAAGCAAGGAGATACGAAAATGAGTTATGAGATTGAATGACATATAATGGGTTGGGTGATAGAGTGAAACGTTTGTAAATACACTTTAAAAATATTTCCTTAGTTGTGATTCAATTAAAATTGATAGCATCTCCATTATATTAGTGTTGGTCATTTCTGAAGTCAAATTTCCATATCTGTGAAAAGTAAACCAGTGGAACCATTGTAAATGATCCATATATAACCACAGATGTACAATATCTGGTGAACACACATACACTCATATATATATATATATATATATATATATGCAAACAAACATAATCAAATGTAAAATCATGACACATTTTTTAGTAAAAGTTCTCAGCTCCTGTTTCTGCACAGATCTATAAAATCTCTTTATAAAAATTATGAAGCTGTGTGACTCCTTCAGATTATCTTCCATATCTCCATGCATTCTATTTTGTCGACCTACTATAGCATGTGCTGAGATAATCTGTAGAGTTGATTTAAGAAAAAAAGTGAAAGGAGAGCTGAGGAACTGACATCCCAAGATTAAAAAAATATTATATCAGCCAAAACACAAAAGTGAAAAGCTGCCTACAAAATTAAATTCAAATCATTAATTATATTTGATGTTTATAACATTTCTTTCCCCCTAGGTTCAATAATTTTTCAATATGTCTTTTTTTTAATTTTCAAACATTTTGTCTTCATTTAGTTGATTGAGAGAAAGAGAGAGGGATGGAGGGAGAGAGGTCCTTACCATTGCAAATGAACTCCATCTCCCTTGACATGGGTCCTGCAGCATTGAACCTGGACTGGAAAACCTTTCAAGCAACACCCGTAACAATTGAGCCATCTCCCCAGCCTTCTATCTTTACCCTTTGGAATCTATGTGGCAAAGTTAAACTCTATAGAGAATGAAAGACTATTTAGCACAAGACCTGTTGTGACTGCTTTTGAGAGAGGTGTATTTCTTATTTTTCTCATTGCTGTGTCCACATACCTGAGAAGACAGAAGCACATTCCAGGAATCAGGGTTTATGTTGGCTTAAATTTCAAGGGGATATAGCTCGTCATGATGGGCAAGGCACAGCACAGGTAATGAAGGTCATGGTCACATTGTGTCCACTGTCAGGAAGCAAAGAGTGACAGATACTGGTGATCAGATCACTTTCTCTTTCATTCAGTCTGGGTACCCAGCGCATGAATGGGACTGCCTATATTTAGGTTGGGTTTTCCCATTTCATTTGACATCAGGTAAACACTTTTGTTCTAGGTGATTCTGTCAAATTGACAGTTGATATTAAACATCATCATAAAGTGACCCTACCGCTAAAGCTCACTTTGAATTATTTTACCTGCCCCATAGTAGGGTCAATTATATGGAATAGACTTTACAGCAAATAACCCTATTGCCCAAGTCCAGTTGCGGTTAATTTTTAGCTGGGCCATAGCTTTCTGTGATATGTTGAAACTGACACTGATTTAACACATAAATGGAATATTTTGAATAGATTTTGATTATTTAAAGTTCTGCAATTTAGCAGTCAATTTTTAAGAAAAACTATTTTCCTCATTCTAAAAAGCTTAAATGACATCTATAAAGCTTATAAATTTTTTTTGAGTAGAAAAGCATTTTGTTTTATTCATTGAGCAATTGTGAATTTTTTATGGTTTATTTTTGATAATATTCATTCCTTACAAAACAGCACTCTTGCTGGAATCTCCAGAAGAAATCAGCATGAATAATGGAGAAGGAATATGTTCCCTGCAGAACTAGAGTAAATCAAAGAAAGATGAGGATCTTGTTTAGTAGAGCAATTTCTCAATAATTAGTTACCAATATTTGATATAAAGAATATGTAAATATTCTCAGTATGCCCTTATTATGTATCATAAAATATGTAATTTGTTGGATTCAAATCTTTATATTTGACTTTAGAACATAAATGTGGTATATATTTAAACAAAAAGGTTGGAAAAAACCTTCATTTTTAACAATTTTGTTCTCAATTTTAGACAATAGTTTGACAATACAGAAAACCTGCTTCCTGTAACTTTCACTGATAACTAATAAATCTTTGGTTTAAGAAAATCATTTTTATGATTTACCATGACACTTAATAAAAGAAGCATTCAACATGCACTCAATAAAGTTTTAACTTCTCTCTAATACATACTGTTTTGCTATTTTGTTGAGACTTAAGATTTACTTTTAAAAAATAGGATACAATACAGTATTGTTAGCACTGTTAACACTGTTGAATAACTGAGCTTGAAAACTTACTCATCTTGGACCATATAAATTTTACACCCAAGAAAAACAGTTCCAATTTTCCCTCCTCATGTCCAGTATCCCACTCTCTACTCAGGAAGCTTCAGATAAGTGAGATTAGGCAAAATTTGCATCTGTCTTATTCCACTTAACATGATGTTTTCTGGAGTCATCCATTTACAAATGGTAAACTTTTCCTTGATTGTAAGTCTCATTAGTATTGCAATGTGTGCATATATACAAGTGTGTGTGTGTGTTTAGATAAGGAATATGTCAATATGCATAAGCAAGATTCCAAGTATATAAAAATACACATTGAAATAAATATAAGTAAATGATATCAATATATGGAAAGGAGGTAAAAGGAAAGTGAAATTATATATATATATATATATATATATATATATATATATATATATATATATATATAATGTACATATGCATATAAATGAAATAATGGAAATGAAACATACATACACACATATATATAATTTATTGAAAACATTTAAGTAGTTCAATCTCTTGTCTATTGTAAATGATGGAATAAGAACAGAAATGCATCTATCTCTTTGACATAGTAATTTTGTTATTTTTGACTGTAAATCCCAAAGCTTCTCCCCCTCCCCCATCCCAAATCAGCTGGATATCCTCCTCTGTGGGTCTTCTGGATCAGTCCTTGTGACAGGGGACCATGGATAGCCTAGTATTCAGCCAGGTTCTCCTGACCCAAGTGTGTTGTTACTGAGGGGTGCCATGCCTCTGGATAGTATCCTCCACCACGGCTCTCACAATCTTTCCACCCCCTCTTCCGCATAGTTCCCTGAATCGTGGTGGATGGGTATTAAGGTTGCTTTATTGTTGTGAGTTAGGGGTCTTTGTGTCAAAAATCATTGGTTTCTGTCTCACTGGCTTGGATAATCACTTTCACATCTCATACACCTGCTTTCTTTTTATTCCTTCTTTAGAAAGCATACATTCAAATCCTTCATCCATTTTTCATCAATAATGTTACAAGGTAATGGAGGTGATGATCACCTTGATTGCGATTTCAATGGATCCACGGATGTATGCACATAGCCAAACCCTTACAATTATAACTTTAAGTAGACGCAATTTTTTGTATGTCAATCATATATGTAAAATTCCTTAGAGGAAAAAAAAGATCCAATGTAAATGTAATATAGGCAATGATAAAATATGTTTATATGTTGCACCACACCTGCAGGTTAGAGATTTTATGCATACATACACACGAGAGAGAGAGAGAGAGAGAGAGAGAGAGAGAGAGAGAGAGAGAGAGGGAGAAAATTCAGAAAGCATATGCACATTTGTTTCAAAGGTTTCAGAAAAAATTAAGGAAACTTCTGAAACAGTTGTCAAGAAAACTTGTCATGCTAAAACCCACTTCCTATGTCTTCTTATGACACGAAGTACCAGTTTTTTGATACATAGGAGTGAGCAAGACAGATAACCTGTGTGCAAGTAACATGTGAAATAGTTCACAGAGCCTCCCCAAATGGTTCCTTGATGTAATGATCCTTGGAAAATGTGCCACAGTCCTGTACTGCCAACGGGAATCTCATGAACTTGAGGGACTTAGAAAACAAGATGCCCATCATGCGGAAGAGTGCACAGAGAGTGAACAATACATATAGCCAGTTACCAGAGGATGATAGATCCACAGACCCAAAGTCAATTCAAAAGATCAATTCACTCTACTCTTCTGTCAGTAAGAAAACCAGAGCATGTGAGGCAAACAGATTTGTCTAAGGACAGATAAATAGCGTCAGTGATCCTGCAAACACCGGTCACTCCCATGCAAGCTTTCTTGTCTATCCACATATTTTCACTGTGAGCTCTCCTACAATCAGAAAAGAAGGGACGTCAAGTTGTATGACTGCCCCATGGTTGGAGTTTGTGGAATCATGGTATATTCATAGTGTTTGACCTTTATTATACTCAAATGTCATATGATTAATCATTATGTATTTTCTTAATTACAGGTAATCACTGATTACTTTTTTCTTAAATTTTTGACCAAATTTTTGACAGTAATTAAATGCATTGTATGAGCAAGTCTTATGATGGTATCTATACCACATTTCCCTCCTCCAGGTCCCCAACCTGCTGGAGGCCCTCCTTAGTGGGTTTGCTGGTCTAGTCCATGGGATAGGGGGTTATGGATTGTATGAGAGGTAGCCAGCTGTTTTTGTGTGTGTGCTGTTGCTGAGGGTCTCTTGCAGGTTATAATTCAGACATAGCCATAAGCATATGCAAAATATTTTAGTCACAGAAAGTATAACTTTAAGTAAATGTGTCTAGAAGTCGTGAAAAGAAAAATCAGAGGTTATAAAAAGAAAGATTCTACAGATCTAATTAGTGTATGTAATGATACTAAAATGCAAGTGTGGAAAGTCTCAAAGTGATAAGAAATAAACAGGTCAGAAGTGTTCAATGTTCATTAAGTGTTTTGTTGAGAGATAAGAGTAGAATTCAGGCACGTATATGAAGGGTGTATTACAGGATTATCATGGAAGATAGGAGACTAGAAGCCACATCTACATGATCAAGTGAAAACCAATAAAATCTATTCATATGAGAAGAAGCTTAAGAAGACAGAAATACAAGCAGATGGTATTGTCTTTGCAGAGAAGCAGAGGTGATCTAAAGCAAGAGACCAGGTCCAGGGAGAAAAATTTTGTCTAAGATCCATAATATTTTTGTTACCAGGGTGTACATCTTTCTATACAGGATATATGAGACAGAATTAAAAAATAAACAATGAACACAACCCCATGTTATTTCTTAACATTATATTCTTAAGGGCATTCTGCTTTCTTTTCTTTATTTTTCAGGTTATACTTGTATTATATACTGTCTGGTATGTTTGTTGTAGTTAGTGGGAAGAAGGGATATATTTTTTCCAGAAGTAAAAAAAAATACCTATTTAATTAAATCAAGGAATTTGAACAATAAAATTCATGTTTTGAGAATATGAGAAAAATAATTTATAAGCTGGGTGTGGTGGGTGAATGCCTTTAGATCCAGCACTGGGGAGGTAGAGGTAGGAGGATCACCTTGTATTCAACACCACCATTAGACTACATAGTGAATTCCCAGTCTTGCTAGAGAGAGACCCTACCTCAAAAAAAAAATGAAACAAACAAAAAACAAAGAATTTATATATTATAAAGGAAGTGTGAAGACATTTTATCAAAATCAGGCTATATTAATGTAGGATTGAGGTGCTAACGATTTATAAATAAATTAGAAACTCAACCTATTGTTTTCATTGTGGAAGAGGGGAGATTAGATTATAGGAGGGAAGAATGTGGAGAAGTGCTTCGGTATTCTGTTTTCCTGATATGAAGCAACGTGTAATTTCATGACTTCACAGTGTCAGAATCAACCTGCTCAAGACTTGCACAATATTCAGTCTGTCCAAATCACATGGAATAATAACGAAGAGGGCAAAAATGAAAAAAAAAAATAAACATCAAAGTAGAGGAAGAACTATTTGGAAAGAAGGTGTTCATTGGAAGGAAGCGGGGATGTGAACAAAGGGAATTACCACCAAAATACTTGAGTACCTTTATGAAAACTGATAATGAAAAGCTTCTGAAAAAATTCAGGCATCTTTAATAAAATGGAAATAACTCAAGGTGTCATGTTAATATAAAAAGATATAGTAAATTAGAAATATGCTATGAACAAAATATCAGAGAGCATAATACATGTGTTATATTAACATTTTTTCTTCCTTCTTTCTCTTACTTCTATTCTTTCCTTTTCTATATCTTTTTTCTCTTTCAACTTTCTTTTTCTTTATTTTCTTTCTCTTTTTCTTTCTTTCTTCTTTTCTTTCTTTCTTTCATTTTCCTTTATTTTTCTTCATTCTTTTCTTCCTTTCCTTCCTTCCTTTGTTCCTTCCTTCCTTCCTTTGTTCCTTCCTTTCTTTCTTTCTTTCTTTCTTTCTTTCTTTCTTTCTTTCTTTCTTTCTTTCTTTCTTTCTTTCTTTGTCTTTCTTTTTGTTTCTTTGCCTTTATTTCATCTTTCATTCTTTCTCTCATGACAATGTCTCATCATTGGCTGTCCTCAAACTCACTTTGTATGTAAGGCAGGTCTGTCTCAAATGTCAGTTCCTGAGGGTCCTGTCGCTGTATCCTAAATTCTTGGATTAGAGTCATGTATCACCATGTCCAGCAGTACACTGACAAGTTTCAAAGCGAAAACTCAAAAAATACAAATAAGAAATGTTATAGATTTTTAAATAATTATGTAAATGGATTTCATTATGTTTATTCTTTCACTTCAAATTAAAATTCTATAAATACTAATATTGTTGATTTTTATAACTGTATTGATCAAATAAACCTTGAAATTCACTTGTAATTTGATGAAATTATTTATATAATTACATTTTAATACAACTCACAACACCATAGCATGAATATTTTTAATATTAAGTTACTAGATAAGGTATACATCAATAAGTTAAAAATATAAAATTCTATACTAAGTTCTTTGTACACATGTTAATTTAAAATTTATATTTAGGTTCAGATATACTTAGGTGTGTACTCTTTGCTCTTTGTTGAAAATTAACAGTATTTTCCTTAATTATCTAACAGTATCTGCAAGATGGTTGCGTTGTTGTCTTTTATATGTAAGGAAACAAAAATCCAAAGAAGCTAAAATATCCCTGTGGCATTAACATTACTAGTAGCATCAAATTTTATGCTCAGAAATACCTGTGAAGACTTAATGATATTTGTAAAGAATATTTTATGAGTGACTTAATTTAAAAGAATAAAATTGAACTTGTTAATTTTTCATGTTTAATTAATCATAAAATTTACTCCCAGATTTCTAAATTATTTTGTTCCAAAATAATGATAGAATGGAGTGAAGAACCTCTGATGTTAAAAAGTATCTGCTTCACAATTGAATGACAGAAATCTACCAGTACTCATGTTTTAAGTCATAAGTACTTGCTTACTGGGGTCAAGACTGCTATTGCATTTATAAGGAAAAGTATTACCGTTTAGAAATCATTGGAAATGAAGATATTCTCCTCTTAATACAATGCCTAAAACATGGTCTAAACCCTTGTTTAAATTTTAATGTGCCTTGGTATAAACACAACTCCTACTTTTCCAGTCACACAGGTTAAGTACTTTGAAGAAATTGTGATGCAATGTAACTAATATTCAGTTGTTTGAGATTTGTACTTGAGTATCCTAACCTTGTGCATCTGGCTTTACGTGGGTCTTGGGGAATTGAACTTGAGTTCTTCTGCTTTGTAGGCAAATGCCTTAACCACTAAGCCATCTCTCCATTCCCTGAGACACATTTTTAAAAAAATCAGTTACTTTCAAGTACAAATCTAGTCATTCTGAAAATCACCAAAATGATATTTAAATGTTGGCTTCCTTTCAATACTGACCAATATTCCGTTATGCTACAGTTTTTCGTATTACTGCATATACAATGCATGCATATTTTAGAAAATGAATACCTTGTTTTATGGTGACATTTTCTCCACTAATCATGCGTATCCATACTACTAGCATTTTTCCCATTCAGTAAGATCTTAATTCAACATAACTCTACTAATTTTATAATATAACTATTGCTAAAAGTTTTCATCAAAAGCACACTTATTAAACATAACTGCTATGGAATGAAAGAACTCCATGCCCCCAAATAATAGTTACTTAGAAGTTTTTTTTTTATTTTTAGTCTTAAACAAAATCACTTCTACTCTTATTATAAACATTATTTTAATGAAATGTATAAACCCAGATGATTGATAGCACTATCACTTCACTGACTAGAAAATTACTAGGATTTGTAATTACATAGCTACTTAATTGATAATATATCAAAATGGTTAAAAGTCAAAGGTATCACTTAATGAGTTCCATAGATATGTAGGCAGTTATCTGAAAGGCAGTCAATGTATGACTTCTGGTTTGAATATAAAATTTTCTCCTGTAAACTCACATGTTTCTGTGCTATTATTTAGATGGTGGAATTACTTTGGAAGACAAGGAAACTGAGATGCAAACCACAGCTGGAGGAGATGTTAGTAGCATGTGACTTTGACCCCTGGTTAATTCCCATTCTCATTTTGCTTCAAAGAGACCAGCTCCCTTCCCCCTGCCCCCAGGAACACACAGCCACAGGTGATGGAACCTTCAGAACTATGAACAAAATATACTTTTCTTCCTTCCAGTTAATCTGTCCAATATTTTCGTCACAATATTGATAAAAGCAAGTAAACCTTCATACTTATAGTTCAAATTCTGAAGACATTGTCTTAGTTGTTACTGTCTGTTCTACTACTTGTTAACGATGGCACTCTGGGTAAGACTAGACAATTCAATTTTCTGTGTTTCAGTTGTATAGTTTCATCTATACAACTGAACCAAGAATTAAACAATTTTGGCAATGCAACCCTCATACGGAAAATACTCAAATTCTTTGTCATAGTTAACAATTATATTTGCAATACACAAAGTATTGAGAAAATTACCTTACTTTATAAGATAATATTGGTCTCTTATTTCATATTCATTGATACTTTTGTGGGAATAATGTCTGTATTTTGGGGTGAGATATATATATATATATATATATATATATATATATATATATATATATAAAACTGTTGATTTTTTTAAAATATGTAGTACAACCAACAGATAGACAAGTTTGGCAAAGTCCATATGCCCATAGGTCAAATATTCATACCTATTTAGAATCACATTTGTCATATGACTATTGTTAATAAAATAATATAAATTTGTCAAATATTTTCTATTTATGTTTGTCAGGAAACTTTCATAAATGTTTCTTAAAGAATATCATGGAAAATGTGAAATGAATGTGAGCATATTTTAATTTCATGTAGAAGTATTTATATGAACAATTTTTGCTTTGAAAGTTGGCTTAAGGGGATGAAAGATGCATACTTAATCAAAATCATTTGTAAGATTTTTAAAAGAATGTTTATATTCATCGGTCACTATTTTGATAAAAAACCTCTTAGTAATTATATTCTCCATGAGCTCTGATTGAACTAATTAAAAATTTCGAGTTCTATTGACATCATATACTGAAATCTATTTGGCACTTTCCGCCATTTAACATGCCTCAGTAGTTGACTGTTTTATTCTCATTGAAGAATGGTTGCAATAATTTAGAGGAAAGAATTGATGGCTGGAGAGATGGGCCAGTGGTTACAGGTGTTTGTGTGCAAAGCCTCTTAGCCTGTCTTTGATTACCCAGTACTCAGATAAAGCCAGGTGCACAAAATGGTGCATTGTCTAGAGTTAGTTTAGCTAGAGGCTCTGGCACACCCATATATATATATTCTCTCTCCGTCTCTCTGTCTGTCTCTGTCTCTGTCTCCATGCAAATAAATTAGTAATCTCTTTTACAAATAGAATGAAAACAGAAATGTTTGCTAAATAAATAAGAACCTAACTGGAATTTGATACCTAACAAACTAATTTAATGACTAAATCACACAGATAACATAGTCTTTTACAGCACCTAGGAATCTAATTTGTATTTTGCTTATATTATGTGGAAAAATACATTAGGTAACAGCTATTTGGCTCTCTATTCCAATTTGCCCTCATCTGATTGTCTGAATAAAAATCCAATGTTAATTTCTAATGTATTAGTGGTGGTCAGGAGAGATCCACTAGGGACTGCTTTTTCAATTCTAGAAGTCATCGTATTAAAAGCAGACCATGTGTTAGCAAGGTAAGCATAAATGCCATTCTTTCCCCAAGAGAGTGCTTTCTTTATTTCTGTCCTGTGATGGTCATTTCAAGAGAGAGGGAATCACCGGGGGAAATAAGATCAGAGAGCTAGCAGAATGAAGAGCATGAAGAAAATGTGGAGAGAAGCTGCTGGTGGGAATTTCAGCTCTGCTTAAGACACCTCTGTGAACTTTGGCAAAAATAAATCAACATTGTTTAATTTCAACACTTCATTTGCAGAATGGAATACTAAGATACTTTTTTTTTTCAAAAAAGTTAAAGGGATATTGCATAGTAAGGATATATAAAAAGATTATAGGGAGAGAAAAATTTAATATAAATATTTTAAAATATTTAAATTTATTTATTTGTATGCAGGCAGATACAGACCGAAAGTCACACACGGAGCAAGTATGGCATGCTAATGCCTCTAACCACTGAAAATGAACTCCAGATGCATGCACCACTTTGTGCATCTGGCTTATATGGGTCCTGGAGACTCGAAACCCAGACCTTGGACTCTGGAGGCAAGCACCTTAACTACTAAACTATCTCTCCAACCTTCAAATATCTTTTTATTCATTTATATGTGTGTGTGAGTGTGTGTGTGTGTGTGTGTGTGTGTGTGTGTGTGTGTGTGTCCCGTCCCATGTTGCATTTTGTGGAGGGAGGTTAGGTTTCTTTCTATTGAAAATGAACTCCAGTCACATGTACCACAGTGTAGCATTTGGCATTTTGTGGTTTCTGGAGAATCTAACCTGGGTTGGCACACTTTCTAAAAAGCGCCTTTAACTGCTAAGCCATCTCTGAAAGTACAATTGTTGAAGAAAAAAGCAAATTTTCTCAGTTGTATAATCCTCTATTCATATTATCTTGAAGAGATTCATATTCTAGGGAGAGGCCTGGTCTGATTATCATAAGAGGTAGGCATTTATGGCATTGGTTAAAAAAATGAGGCTGACTGAATTATTTATGTTGTGAAGGGTATGGGGTTTTCATATATTTTACTTCAAATTGTTATATTTCTAATTCTGCTGAAAAGCCAACTATAAAATTAGAAAAATATCATTTTCTTTGATGTAATAGTTCCAAATTTTTGTTTAAGAAATGTAAACCATAAGATTCCAGAGGAGATGAAGGACGAATCAAGTCACAGATGATATGCGTGGCTCATGTCTTGAGTAACAAGGAAAAAGGGAAGTAGATTAGAATTCCTTCATTCCACAAGATTTGTAAATGGTTTTCTTTTGTATTTGTAAATAGCTTCCTGCCAATTGCTGATAATAAAAAGTACATTTAAAAAATGCATCAACCTAACATGAAGGTTAAGAGTGTCCCTACATTTATTAATGAAAATGACTATTCGTTCACTTCCTGAGCACCTTCCCACTGGAAAAAAAAATAATGATCAGTCACAGTTTCTTTGGAAAATGGAATAAAAGGGAGATAAATGGTGTTTGGAAATGCCTGAGGTAAGGTTCAAAACTTTTTCAATGCTCAACTTTCACAGAGAACCTGACTCAGAGAGTCTCAAGCAGCAAACACAGAACCAGTATGAATAAAACAAGGCAGCAAAGAGACTCACCCACGGTGAGAAGAGGAGCATCTCAAAACACACTTGAATTTTAATCAAAAGAAAACCCAGTGAGTTATGACTGCTTTCGTCAGTTAATACAGCACTCAGTGAGAAGAAGCAGAAGCCAAGCTATGTTACCTCCCACTCATCAAATTTCCCATTAGTCTTCAATTAAAAGTGATAAAATCTAAAGAGAATGGTCTATTTTGAAACTGGATGATATAGAACTTGATGGGGAGAAATATTGAAAAATACACCCCTAAAATGTTTTCTTTCCTTATAAATTCACAATCTAACTCTTTCATCCAGGTATACAATTCCATGTTACACCAGGTGGTAGCATTTTGCTATTAAATGTTGGCCAATAGGATAAAAGACATTGCTTGAGAGAAAAGAGCAAATATTTGCTTTACCTTGATTATGAAGTTAGAGATTTCTCTTTAAACTGTAGTTCGATTTTTAGATGAAAAAAAAAAAGAAATTATCCTCTAACATATTAGCGAGTAAGTAACTAATTTTAAAGTAAATGTTTAAATGAATGGTCTCTGGAAAATAAATAAATAGGGCTGGCGAGATGACTCAGTGATTAAACGTGCATTTCTCTAAAGCCTGACCACCCTGGTTTGAGTCCCCAGTACCCATGAAAAGCCAGATGTACAAAGTGGCTCACGTGTCTGGAGTTTGTTTGCAATAGAAGATTTGTGGTGTTAACACACTATATTTTTTCTCTCTTTCTCCCTCCCTCTCTCTCTTTCTCTCATAAATAAATACATAATTTTAAGAATAAAAATTAAAAGTTAAAAATTAAAAATAGTTATTTGATGAAATTAAGAATCCATTTTCATTAAAAGCTTCCAACAATTTATAGAATAATCTATACACATAAAGATCACTCTGGTGGGTTGGATTTGGTGAGAAAGCTAAATTTCAATCTTGTGAGCACCTAATACCCTTTACCCAGTTACCTTTCTTAAAGCTCATCGACAAATATTATCTACAATAATAATATCGATATTAAACATAATATCAAATATCATAATATCATCTACATATATTGTCATCTACAAGTATTTCCTCCTCTATTGAATTTCTACCACGTCACAGCACAACACTGTTACTTTTAGTCTAAGCAACACAACCATTACCTTTTTCATTATAGCTGATGTGGCAATGAACAAGAGACCCCCCATGATGCAGCCTGTTGATGTCCTCTCAGTAGAGGAGGGGTTGGGGAGGGACTTGAGATTTCATCTACTCCTGGATGGCTGTATGAATTCTGACCCAGCTGCACATGGTTTCTGAGGTGCTAGAGGATAGCCAGTGTACAAAGTTCAATGAAGTTGGGATTCCATCTATGGGGCTATGGGAAGTTATTACCCACCCTCCAGTGTTACTTGTTGGGGAGAAGACAGCTCTGAGGTAGACTATGCTCACAAAAGTAAACTCTCCCCTGTACACAAGTCTAATAAAATCATTGGTCCATCAAGCAAGACTTGGGTGAGATCACTGCTTTATGTTGTCCTATCTGGAGTGATGCTTGTTTCTGTCTCCCCAGGGACAGTTCATGCAATAGCACATACAGGATCTTAAGGAATCATGTGCCTTTATATATTGAGAAGGCAGGAACTTTACAAAAGTCTAGTTTAAGGAAAAGGTGAGAACTGTCTTCTAATTTGTAATTCTCGTGGGAAATTTGATGGTAACAAATAGGCAGGGGTAAAGAGTAAACTAAATACTGTAGAAATCTCTACATATAAGACTCCATACAAACAGCGACTTTACTGAGCTTGAGGGATCCCCCCCACTATTTATAGTCAGGCATAAAGGTAGTGTTCATGACTCAAGTGGAGTTACACAGCATTTGTCTTA
Organism: Zapus hudsonius; assembly: GCA_004024765.1. Lineage (NCBI taxonomy): Eukaryota > Metazoa > Chordata > Mammalia > Rodentia > Dipodidae > Zapus > Zapus hudsonius. The sequence continues at coordinate 3,278 of PVHP010028426.1, read as the reverse complement.
TCTTTGTTTTGGATATTCTAGAATATCCTGATGTTTTAAGGCAGAGCTGTAATCCATCTGTGTCTATTACATATTTTCTTTATTCATTCACCTGCCATTTGCTATGACAGATAGTGCAATCCATAGAACAAAGTATACAGTAGTGGTTTCCAGGGGTGAAGGGTGAATGGGGCCCTAGGAGTTATCAATACCGACTTTCCATTCAGGAAGAGGAGACTCTGGAAATCTGCTGTCATACATTTCAGCCCAGTCAATAAGAATGCAGAGTACATTTAAAAGTATAAGAGGATGGGTTATATTGTGTTCTTAAGACAATGAAATAAAATAAAAATTTAAATATAAGAACTGAGGAATTTGGAATCTCTGTACCACAGAACCAAAACTTGAGAAATGTTTTTTTTTTTTTTTTTAATGGGGAGTTGGATGAGTCTAGCTATTTTTTTGTGTATCTATTTTTGTGTTTCTCAGTTATCAATTTTAAAGTTTTCCCTACCCTCCCACACATGCTGTTTGAGATGAAGTTGTCTCATGTGTCATTCATTAGTGTTCATATGAGTAATGAGCTGTACAATGTCAGATATTTACATCTGTATTAACAAAATCTTTCCAATTAGTTCTTAAAACAGTGAACATTGGGTAAAACTTTTAATATATAAGACTGCCACCCTTCAAAGTGAGCTGTAATCACATCTTCTTTTTCAGGAAACTTATTTCTAACAAGAAAGAGCAGGGATAGGACAAGGAAATTTGATAAACCATTTCTTCATGTCACACAGCTGAAGAGCTGGTCGTCATGTGTACTTGTCAAATCATATTCATTTACTTAATTTGGTTGATCAATTGCTCAGGACTATCAAACCCAGAGCTTCCTGCTCCACAGTGTACTCTGTCATGCATAGGAAATGCATTTATGGTTTATTAAAACACAAATTCAGAGGCATATTGGAAAATAAATTATTATAATGAGATATGCAAGGCAATCAGATATAATTAGTTAAATATGATTTGTTCTTTTCTTAAAATATTTATATATTTTCAAGAAGAGAGAAAGAGAGATAGAAATAGAGAGAGAGAGAGAGAGAGAGTGAGAGAGAGAATGGGTTTGCTGAGACATCTTACCACTGCAAATGAACTCCAGATGCAGGAATCACTTGGTTCATTTGAAGGGAAAAAGGAACCCTCATTCACTGCTGGTGGGATTGCAAGCTTGTTCAATAACTTTGGAAAGCACTGTGGAGGCTCCTTAACAGAAAGGACATTGAACTAACAATGGACCCAGCTATTCTTCTACTAGGCATCTACCCACAAGGTGTCACATCTCAGGATAGAGACATTTGTGCAACTATGTTTATAGCAGCTCAATTCATAATAGCCAAGAAATGAAATCACCCCAACTGCCTTATCATTGAGGACTGGATAACAAAGCTTTGTTATATTTACAGGATGGAATTCTATTCAGCTGAAAGGAAAAATGACATATCAAAATTTAGAGAAAAATGGTCTGACTTGGAGCAGATTCTACTAAGCGATCTCTCAAAAGAACAGAGAGCCAAACACTGCATATTCTCCCTCATATGAGGTCCTTAACCAGGCTAACCGTAAGCTATATGCAGACCAGTAGAAAGAAGGGAGAGGTTATGAATGAAGGGTAAAGAATGGGTCAGAGGGGAATGACTTAAGCATGAGACTAAACCAAAATGGGCTCAAAATTATAAAATCTTCATGAGCATACTGTAATCTATTGAGCAAGTAGTGGGTGTCATCTGGCAAGAGGGGCCATGAATAGAAGGGGAGAGAGTCTAAGCCTGTGAAAAATTGATTAGTCTGGCAACTCCTGGTCCCAGTCACCGCCTCCTTCCCCCACTGAGCTGTTGACCAAAATGATTCATGAGGTCCCAAAAACATGACAGGGTTCTGTTAAAGCTCTTAAATGCCCCCCCCCCCAAGGCCTGAGGCAAACTCTGTTGCTGAAGAAAACACAAAATGTCATTGATCAGAATTGAGAGACTCTTTGATGTCCAGAATGGTATCCAACCCCCAGATGGTAGTTAGTATAGTGCTGGAAGGCACTGCACAAGCTATCATGGGAAGCTGGTCAATGACAGCTGGAGCAAACAGAGACCACTGGCATGAAACACAGTCTGCTGCCATGAGTAGGCTGACCACACTTCCTACTGGGAGAGAACAGCAAACCAAGAAAGGACCACTTGTGCAATGGAGGAACCTAAGCCTGGAGGAGGCAATCAACAGCTTTTAAATTCTGCCAAATATTCCACTTAGTGAGGGGGGCCCTTAACTGGAACTGGGGACTTAAGGCGATATGCACTGGGAGTCGGACTCTCCAGCCCCCCAAGAAGAGATGCACTCTGCAAGTGATTAATAGAGAGGCTACTAAAAATAGAATCTAGCTAATTCAGAAATGTGTATCTCAGTTAACCTGTACTTATCTCACTCTCCAATGGAGATTCTGTTTGTATCTTTCAGAACACACAAGAGAGCTGCGGCTCATCCAACACTATCAACAAACTGCAGACTGATAGCTGACATCCTGGCAAGAGATGAGCCACCCCAGACATACTGTGGAGGATACATATGGAACCCCACAGAGAATGATGGGAGAACAAGTGACCCATAGCCACAGCCAATCAGTCAACACAGGATAAGTCTGACAGACACCGATGATTTTCGATACAACCTAAAGCAGAAATACAGAGACCCCTAAGATCTCAACCATAACGCAGACTTGATACTCACCCACCACGACTCAGGACACTGAGCAGAAGGGTGGGGGGAAAAGAGCCATGGTAGGGGAGACTATCCAGAGGCATGGCCCCCTCAGTTACAACATACTAGGGCCTGCAGAACCAGGCTGACTCCTAGGCTATCCATTGTCCCCAGCCCCAAGGACTGATCCAGACTGCCCATGGAGGAGGCTATCCAGCTGATTGCGGATGGGGAAGAGGGGCATTGGGGAACTGAGGATAACAACTCATTGTTTTCCTATTAAATAAGGTAACTCATTATGGACAATAAAAAAATCACTTGAAATATCTCCCTGTTACAATTTTATATTTTAGTGATTTTGAAAATATTTTAACATTTTTGTGTACCAAATAATGGGGTTTATTATGAGAGTTTAATACATATGCACCTTCTCATTATCCTCCCTTCTTACCACTCCCCACTCCAGCTCTCCCTCTTCTTTTGTACATATGTCTGTCCCCTTCTGTTTTCATCACACACACACACACACACACACACACACACACACACACACA